>QANU01108320.1:1203-70488 GCA_003254905.1 Nissolia schottii
TATATATATATATATATTCCTTCTTCATATGCTTCTTTCTCTCTTCAGCATTTAATTTCTTCACTGCAACATGTTTTCCTTTTTTTGTTTTCTGACGCTACCTTTCTCTCTCTTTCTTTTATTAATTTCTTGTCTCAAAAAGTGACAGCTTTGTCACGGTTCCCTTCCTCCTTTTCTGTGTCAGATTTTTGCTGCTTCCCATTGTCATGTCACCTTTTCTTCTTTGACTTCTTCTCCAGAGCACTTGACGTTGGGCCAAGAATATTTCTTCCTTATTATTCTTTCTTTAATTGAAAAGAAATATGGGCCTAGTGTACTTGGGTTGTAGTTCCTCTTTTTTGTTTTATTCCTTTATTTCTTTATTGGGCCATTCGTGATTTGCTTATGCTAATTCTTTATATTTTACCCATTGAATTACAAACAAACTTGGCCTGAGTTATTAGGTTGAAATGAATTTGGACTTGAAAAACCTTTGGCCTGAAACACTAACACGCACATTAAAAATATTCATACCTTGTTTGTCATCATCAATTTAATTTTGCAAATTGGATCAACATATAACAATGTGAAGGATTGCTTGGCTATCACAAAAGAGATGCACGGGATGAGAGAGAGGGACATTGAGGCAGGATAGGAGATCGTGGAGCCACTTTAGTTCACAAGTGGTGTTGGCCATGGAACAATATTCATCTTTAGTTGAAGACTTCGAGATCATGTCCTGCTTCTTGGTTTTTCAAGAGATTGATGAACGTCCAAGAGAAATGAACTAACCTTGCCTGAGATTTCCTTTTAGATAGCATACAACACGCAAAGCAGCTTGCCAATGGGCTTCCTGGGTTGCTGCATAAAATGAGACAAGATATAAACACTATATGAAAGGTCAGGTCTAGTGAAGCATAAGTAGATAAGACGTCCAACAAGACGTCGGTATAAGGATGGATCAGAGAGCAAGGGACCTTCATCTAATGCTAGTTGATGATTCTCCTCAAGTGGGGTAGAAGCTGATTTGGCCCCAAGTAACCCAGTTTTAGTGATGATGTCTAAGGCATACTTTCATTGGCATAGATAAAGTCCTGTGGGTGAACGAGTCACCTCCATTCCGAGAAAATATTTTCGCCATCCTAAATCCTTCATGTGAAAAACAATCATGCAAATTTGGAACCATTGAATTGTCGTGATATCATTCCCAGAGAGGATGAGATCATCCACATAGACCAATACTACAAGATGACACTACAAGAAAAATGCTAAATATTGACAGATTTACATACGAATATTTGATTATTATAGATGGTTTTTGAATTTTACACACGAATCTGTTATATTTACAAATGGATTGGTTCCGTCTGTTATCGGTGTGTCGGTAGAATTTTGAACGAATTCTACAGACAGATTTAAATCTGTCTATAAATATAGACAGATTTAATTAATAATATTCGTCTGTAATATTATTTAAAATCCATCTACAATTCTATAATTATTGACAGAAATTATTAATTTAATCGGTCAGTAATATTATTCATTTCTGTTTGTATAATTAATGAAAAATTATAATTTTTTTTACACTACAAACAAAAATTATTAGTGAATTCTTTTGTACTATAATGAATTATTGTTTTATATTTTTTTTTCGTTTTTTATTTAATTTAAATAAATTTTTATTTAAAACCGATAAATAATATTTATGCACTAAATTTTTTAGACATTTAAAATGTTAAACTTGCAAAAAACTATACTAAACTTTAAATTAGAGTTTATGCAAGTTTAAGTTAAGATTGAAATAATATAAATATTTAATACAAACTAAAACAAGTGTTTAAACACAACAAAATACCAAAAGTACTTCAAGATTCAAACTAATACAAGTTAATATAACAAATGTATCATACAGACAGTTAAAAACGTAAGTCAATCTATAAAATCATTATCATAATCATCGTCTAAAATGCCGAAATTACCATTCTCCGGTTGATCATCCATTGGCGACACTTGAGACATTGATTGCTTAGATGGCTGATAAATGTTATTTCAGTCTAGTCTTCTTAAGGATCTTTTGAAACTCTATATATCATCGGTGATGCTATATATCATCGGTGATGCATATTCTTAGTAGTGTCAGTAAGAACCATTGGGCCTTTGGAGAAAGGGTTCTAGCTACATGTACAAAAATACTTTATTCATATAACATCTAACAAATAACAATTTGATACTAACATGAATTCAAATTTTTGTTTTAAATTTACTCTTATTATTCTTTAATCTTATTATTATTTGATAATGTGAAATTTTTTAACACCACAAGCTATAAATGCTCACAATTGCAAATCACCAAACTTGTCTTCGAATAACATTTTTTCATTCTGTAATTTTGTAAAAATGTCTAAAATTAATTACAATTTGCATGTTTAACATTAGTAGACACAAAGTGTCTATCTCCACTAGTAATATATAAAAGTTTTTTCAATGTCTATGTTATGTAGTATTTTTCTGAAATTTTAATTTATAAAATTTTTAAAAATTATAATTATTAGTGGGTCACAAGCATGAGGTTTCTATTAAGTATTAAGTAAATTAAACATGGTATAACGATTAAAAATGTAGTGGGTGGGTCATCACATATAAATGTAATAATAGTTAATGTGTTTTTACATCATTTATTTTATTTTTTATTAACTATTCAATAGAGTTTCGAAAGACTAAAAAATAATTACTTTTAGTATTCTCTTAATCTATTTCATAAATTCAGTAATTTCTTATTTCTTCTTTGTTTTTCTTAAACTAATTATATATTTTTCAATTACTTTTTATCTAATATCACCGTATTACTAAATATAGCTAGAGTTTAATTGCTTTAATTTGCAGTGTTAATATAAATTTTTGGAACTAATTTAACCTCCAACTTACAATGATTAAAAAGTCAAATTTCAAATTTCAAGAACAAAAATGAATAGGCTTACATTCTTAAGAACTAAAATGAACATTTCCCCAACTAAAAAACGATTAGCCATGCACAAAGATGGGCACCAGTAGAAATATATACAACTCCAAGGTACTGGTGATAAAGAAAACAAGGATACCGAAAACCTACCTTTTATCAAATTAATACATATACAAAGTTTGTTAACAAAATTCTATACGAGGTGGCGTAGAAATATGCTGCATGTCCCTGCCCCAAAATAGCCAGCCTCTACTAATCGTAATGCTCCTTGTAGATCTGATTATCTACGCCCCTACTAATCTACCAGATACTAATTTCTATTCAAATTTCCTCCCCTTCAAACGTGTTACTAAGATTCCAAACTGTTGGAGCATAAAGAGCATGTGGTTAGAGCACAAAATGTATGTGACCATGATCAATGAGATAGTGATAATCACAAATTATACATAAATCATGTGCACATATTTTTTTTTTTTTGCTCTAACACAAACGAACATAATTGAGTCATAAATATCACTAATTATATATAACAAGACATTGTTTCAATACATCATATTTGTTACAATTGTTAAATAAAATTATCACAATGCAGAATAATTTTTAGAGAGGTAACTTACCATTGATTGTTAGAGTAATGAATTATTTTCATTAGCCACTTCGCTATTTAACTTGACACACAAGTCAAGTGTTAGTTATTTTCAGTTCTCCCTTCTAACAGAATCAGTTTTCTATTACTGCTGTTGTTTATCGCTGCTATATGCAGCACTTGTATATAAGGCTAGCTTGTAAGCCAAGCAAATCAATCAATTCTCATTCATTCATTCCAATTCTTTCATTCTCTCAAGCTTAATATAGATACTTAAATTATTATCTGGATTATTATTTGACACATTTTTACATATATGCACATAATATGATGCGCATAATTTCATGCACATATCTTTTTATTTTTTAACTAGCAATCAATTGCTTGAGTTGAGTTGAACCATTGTGGTGCAAAACTCTCTCTGAACTAGTGTTTTCTATACATACGATTCAAACACGAGATTTTGCTTAAAAAGAACTAACGTCAAACAGCTTAAACCAAGTGTGGGTAAGATCTCCATAATTTTACACCTATCAAATAATAATTTGAGTGTCGATAGCCTATTTCACAAACTGACCCTGTCATAAGCCAAACCATCGCAAATCACAATAATAAGCAAAAGGAAGTAATAGGGGAATTCAACAAACACAAGACAGCAACTTGCAGTGCAAGGAATTGCTACAAATAGCTAACCAACTAACTAACAGATTGGTTTCATAACTAACCAACAAACTAACAAAATGGTTTGTTAAATTCCCCTATTAGGAAGTATTAAGATTTGGAAGCATTTAAAATCCATACCTTCAAATGTACATCTTTCTAATGCATTCCCGTGAGCCACAGCAGCAACTGTGACTCCCAACCTTGATATTTCTTCCCTTCCTGCAGCAGTTATAATCATAACTCAGCTCCCTCCCAGCAGGTATGTCCTTGGCAGCAAAGAACATCTTGTGGGGAAAGCTCTAATGGTTATGATCATGCATAACATCTCTGACTTCGAGATTCGGAGAACAGCTGTGATTGATAAATCTTGCAACGTTTCCTCGCCTCGTGGCGTCTACATAGCCATTGCCAACACCTGCAAATTCCAAAGGCATAACTGTTATATGCAGTCCAGGCATACACCAGAGAAGATGTCTATCATGAACAACATACCCATGCTAACTATATAGTCATCAACATTTTGCTTTGATCGGGCTGCTCTTTTGTAATGGACTTCTCCAACATACTCGCAAACAAAGCTTCCAGAGGGAATGAAAGAGCGCGCCCTAACACCCCAACCCTTACAATCAGTTCTGAAGATTTCTACTTGGAACTGAATTCCACACTGACTTAATCTGTTGGGGCAAGATGAGGAGCACTTGCAATAAGGGCCACACTCATATATGAGGGATGATTTCATGGAAGAATTAGCAAGCCTTTTACAGTCATAGGGCATTTCTCCACCATTCTTACGGATGCAGGCACATTTCACCCAATCCACACATCCATCTACACAATCACAACCACATAGCATCAGTTGCTTGAACTTCTCTGAATACATGTTGTTGATTATGTAATCAAAGGATGGAAGCGTTTGAACAGAATCCACTGATGTCACCACCCGAACAGGAAACTTTTCTTGACCCTTTGAAATATCATTCACAAGAATGACACGCTTTTGGGCTGCACGGCCTTCAGATTTGTGTCTCTTCTTCAGAGCAAAACTTGAAGACCCTTTTGAATTGACATTCTCCTTGACCACATCTATAAGGGAAACACAAGTTGTGGGTTGCGCTAAAACTCTATTCAATGTAAACTTGAAGACGAGTTTTCCAAATTCTCCTCTTTCTTGGTCATCTTATCCACTAAATACAAGCCATTGTAAACAAATGAGCCACCAGTTTTCAATATAACCCTTACAGGGCTTCTAGCATCCATGCTATTCTTCAAAGCTAGATTTCCAGCTTCCAATTTCTGATCACGGGGCACAACACTGCTTTTCAAACAAGGATTCCCTCCTTGACCAATGTAAACCAAGGAATGACTTGATGGTGTTCTGGTATTAGCATAGCGATCGGTTGCAACAATGCTTGTGGCCAATGAGTTTCCACCCTGCCCCATGTAATCGATACCGGCCGTGAACTGCCGATGGAGGCCTATAACATTGAGTTCAGCCCTGTATTGAAACTGGTCACTGATTTCGATTCCCTCCACATGTCCCACCCGCTTGACAGTGTTCTCCCACTGATGGTTGGTCTTCAACAACATTGCTGCTTCCATCAAAGCTTTGCTTCTTGCACTCGGATGTGCAACTCGTTCTGCTTCGTATTCACCCAAAAGTTCGGTAAACAATTTCCTGAACACAAGCAATGCCTGTTTAACCTTTCTGCGTTTCAAAGATTCTTGGTTCAATTTCGTGGCAGGCCCCTCACAAATATTGGATGATAGGGTAGATGACCCTTCTCCAAGCTTTCTCCCATACGATTTAGAAGCATACATTTCTCAAACGGCCTGTTTACATATACAAAGTGCACATGTATCAGCAATAATACCCATCAAAGGTCCAAGAGCACAAGTGAAACAAGAAAGGTTCTGAATGCAGAAATTATAACATGGTTAAAAAGAAAACAAAGAAAAGCAACGATCAGTTTCTAAGTGTCTAAAATACCCCCATGTGGGTAAATACCATGCTATTTAATTTATCCTTTTTTTTATAATTTTTACAACTAAATTCATCAAATTTTATTATCACTTCATGATCTAATATGACATATTAATAGATTATATGATGTAATGTGATAAATTAATATTTTTCAATTCAATATTTGCAGAATCATAAGCTCAAATAGTCTGCAAATCTCTAAACTTCTTATAAATTGACTCTCGATTATTTGACTAATGAAAAGTTTATTACGATCATATAGAATATGAAAAATTAAATGGTAAAAATTATCAAAAATAAATAAATTAAATAGAATCAGTTATTTATCTATTGGAATATTTTCGCAACCACCCATAAATATACAAACCCGAAACAAACACTTCTGAACATTCTTGAAGGGTGAAATGAATCCATAAAGGCATATTTCATACACCGTAATCTAAGAATCAGCGAAGAAAATAAACGATTGAATGTGACGAAAAATAAATTTGTGAGTTAGGGCAAATTGCATCTATAAAAATTAGCACGTCAAAAAAAAATTTGCATCTTTGAAGACCGGAAGGTAATAATACAGAAACAAGCAAACACAACGGAAAGAGCATGCATTCGAGAATCAGAATGGTAATAGAAAAAAAGCACTTTCCTTAGCTCAGTGAACAAAGATATTTCAAAAATGGAATCATTCGCACTCTGAAAACAGAAAAAACTTCAACCATAGTAAGCACTTAAAAGAATCAAACTTGCCGAGCATGAGAAATTAGGTAACTTTCAAAAGTTGCAAGCATTAACACAGTGAAACAACTAACAATGAAGAAGTGAAAAATCAGAAACTACAAAATGTGATTAAGAAGAATAAGAAGAGAAAGCAAACCCCAAAACAGAGTACATCAAGATGAAAAGAAAAGATGTACTGAAAGAAAGAACTCAAACGCTTCAAGAAATGATATAAAACAGCAAAGGATGCAGCAAGCGTTTCGACGAGTCAAACTTACTCTGCATAGAAACGAAATGAAGGAAATGCAGAGAACGAAGCGACGTGACACAGTGATGGAAATATTGCTGTTTTTAGTGTTATTATCACATTAAATGCTTTTTCTTTTCACAAATACTAATTTTGTTTGGATGCAGGAAGGAAGGAAAATGAGAAATCAAGAAATCAGTGATTTTGTTTATTAGGTTGACAAAAACTTTTGAAATGACTTTCCTGGGTACAACATTTTATTCGAAAAGGTAGAATTAAAAGGTCAAAACTGTAACTTTATTCATCAAACCATTCATCCGCTATATTTTTTTTCATCCTTGCTGAGAAAGTTATCTATTACCAAATTTTTTCTCTCTTTTTTTGTCGTCATCCAGAAAGGGGTAGGAAAATTTTAATCAAATAAAACAAAAAAAATATATTTCTCCTTCAAATCAACTAATTTTAAAATAAATTATTTTTTTTCTTCATAAATTGACCCTCTTGTAATTCGATTCTTTTTTAATTGAAAGTCAATTTAAATTGACTTTTAATTTTTAATTTTTTATATTTATAGTTGGAATCGACTTATTTGATTACTATTTCTTTATCAGATCAAAAACATAAAATCTCTAACTGTCCATTAGATTGATTTTATTTTTCTATTATCATAAGAAATAAAATTGAAATGATTTATTTCCCATTTTATGACAAAGATCATCTAAAGTGAAGGATCTCACCATTAGATCATTAAAGTTAGAATAAATTTCACTTTCACTTTAATGATTTAATGATAGATCATTCACTTTACCCTTTAAATTCACATTTTATGGGGGGTGCGTCCAAAAGTAATATGTTAAACTTGTGACCGATAAAAAATTTCTCTTATTTTATTGTTAATCCCAAATTTACTGGTTGATCATGCATCACATAGCAAGGAGTCTTGTTCAACTCTCGCAATTGGCACAAATAAATGTCTTGACACCAACAAAGTCCAACGCAATTGGCGGATGATTGAGTTCCTTAAGCATTTGATCAGGGGGTTTGATTCCTGACATTGTGAAATGGAAAATACTTTATTGAGAGATGCATACTCATTTTGGTCATCTCGAAACCTCGAAAGGGGGATTGATCGTTGCTAGTAGGGGACACCTCATTGATAACCAAATAAATAAATAAATAAATGTCTTGTCACCTACTACCTTCTTAAAAAAAAAAAGAAGAGATTTTCTCCTACTTTAAATGAACTATATTTCATTCTTTCGAGTTGTTATTAACATGGAATTATTTTTTATAGATACAATTTTAATAATTTATTCTTAAACACCTAAACAAAACAATAGTTCGATTCATATACATTTGAATATATTTTGAGTGAAGGTCAGATGCGTATTTTTTTATAAGTATGTGCTAGAATGGCTAATCTGATTGCCTTGAGGAATATACAAAAATATATATACAATTATTTGGTTGAATCTCTTCTCTTATTTTATGTATATACCTTCCTAAATTAATCCAATTTTGGATCTTTGCAAATCATTCCTAAATTACCTCCAAATATTTCCAATATCTTTACAAATCATTCACAAATTACCTCCGGATATTCCTAATTCTTTTTCCAATAGGTTGTGATATGGTTGTATATTACAAGTAGCTAAATATGGAACATATATTACAAGATCACAATAACCCCCCTCCCCAAGTTGGTGCATGCAATTTGTGGATGCCCAACTTGCTCAGGAAGAACGATAACTGTTTTGTTCCGAGCACCTTTGTGAAAAAGCCGTCAAGCTGAGTTTAAGTGGGCACATTAGATGGAAAGATTGTATTCTTCAAGATCTCACCGCGAACAAAGTGACAATTCACCTTGATATGCTTTGTTTGTTCATGAAACACTGGATTCGTAGCAATGTGGATTCGTAGCAATGTGAAGGATTGCTTGGCTATCACAAAGAGATGCACGAGATGAGAGAGAGGGACACTGAGGCAGGATAGGAGATTGTGGAGCCACTTTTGTTCACAAGTGGTGTTGGCCATGGAACAATATTCAGCTTTAGTTGAAGACTTTGAGATCATGTGCTGCTTCTTGGTCTTTCAAGAGATCGATGAACGTCTAAGAGAAATGAACTAACCTTGCCTGGGATTTCCTTTTAGACAGCATACAACACGCTAGGCTTCCCTGGGTTGTTGCATAAATTGAGACAAGATATAAACACTATAATAAATAGGGCTATCAAAACGGGCTGGCCCGCCTGCGGGCCTAAACGGGTCGAACAAAAAATATGCATATTTTTAAGGTCCGGCTCGTTTATGGTCAGTCCGCAGGCATAAACGGGCCGCCCGCTAGCCCGTTTATTTTTTTTAAAAAAATTCAAAACAAAAAATTCACGGGCTCACAGGCGGTCCGCGGGCCTAAACGGATCTGACCTAAACTGGCCAGGCTTAAACAGGCTGGTCCAATTTTTTTCCTTCAAATTTTCGCAGGCCTATTTTTTGTATGTAAAGTCCGTCTATTTAACTGGGTAAACGGACCGGGCCCATTTTGACAACCCTAATAAGAAATGTCAGGTCTTGTGAAGCATAAGTAGATAAGATGTCAACAAGACGTCGGTATCAAGATGGATCAAAGAGCAAGGGGCCTTCATCTAATGCTAGTTGATGATTCTCCTCAAGTGGGGTAGAAGCTGATTTGGCACCAAGACACCCAGTTTCAGTGATGATGTCTAAGGCATACTTCCGTTGGCATAGATAAAGTCCTGTGGCTGAACGAGTCACCTCTATTCTGAGAAAATATTTTAGCCGTCGTAAATCCTTCATGTGAAAACAATCATGCAAATATGGAACCATTGAATTGTCGCGATATCATTCCCAGAGAGGATGAGATCATCCACATAGACCAATACTACAAGATGACACTATAAGAAAAATGCTAAATATGGACAGATTTACATACGAATATTTGATTATTATAGACGGTTTTTGAATTTTACATACGAATTTGTTATATTTACAAATGGATTGGTTCCGGTGAGACAGATTTAATAATATCCATTTGTAATATTATTTAAAATCCATCTATAATTATATAATTATTGGCAGAAATTATTAATTTAATCCGTCAATAATCTTATTCATTTCTTTTTGTATAATTAATAAAAAATTGTCATTTTTTTTACACTACAAACAAAAATTATTAGTAAATTCGTCTGTACTATTTTAAATTATTGTTTTATATTTTTTTTGGTTTTTTATTGAATTTAATTAGATTTTTATTTACAACCGATAAATAATATTTATGTACTAAATTTTTTAGACATTTAAAATGTTAAACTTGCAAAAATAATAATAACAATAAGAAACTTTAAATTAGAGTTTATGCAAGTTTAAGTTAAGATTGAAATAACATAAATATTCAATACAAACTAAAACAAGTGTTTAAACACAACAAAACACCAAAAGTACTTCAAGATTCAAACTAATACAAGTTAATATAACAACTGTATCATACAAACACTTAAAAACATAAGTCAATCTATAAAATCAGCATCATAATCATAGTCTAAGATGCTGACATTACCATTCCCCTGTTGATCATCCATTGGCGACACTTGAGACATTGGCTGCTTAGATGGCTGATGAGTGTTATTTCACTCTAGTCTTCCTAAGGATCTTTTGAAACTCTATATATGATCTGTCATGCATATTCTTAATAGGGTCAGCAAGAACCTTTCGGCCTTTGGAAAAAGGGTTCTAGCTACATGTACAAAAATACTTTATTCATGTAACATCTAACAAATAACAATGATACTAACATGAATTCAAATTTTTGTTTTAAATTTACTCTTATTATTCTTTAATCTTATTATTATTTGATAATGTGAAATTTTTTAGCACCCTAAGTTATAAATGCTCACAATTGCAAATCACCAAACTTGCCTTCGAATAACATTTTTTTCATTCTCTAATTTTGTAAAAATGTCTAAAATTAATTACAATTTGCATGTTCAACATTAGTAGACACAAAGTGTCTATCTACACTTGTAATATATAAAAGTTTTTTCAATGTCTATGTTATGTAGTATTTTTCTGAAATTTTAATTTTTAAAAATTATAATTATTAGTGGGTCACAAGGATGAGGNTAGTAGACACACAGTGTCTATCTACACTTGTAATATATAAAAGTTTTTTCAATGTCTATGTTATGTAGTATTTTTCTGAAATTTTAATTTTTAAAAATTATAATTATTAGTGGGTCACAAGGATGAGGTGTCTATTAAGTATTAGATAAATTAAACACGGTGCAATGATTTAAAAAGTAGTGGGGTGGGTCATCACGTATAAATGTAATAATAGTGAATGTGTTTTTACATCATTTATTTTTTTTTATTTTTTTTAGGTTGCCTGTCCAATATCCAAGGCTTAATCCGGGTCGACCCGGGTCGCGCACCTAGCTATGGCGGGTGAGTCTCCCAGCGGGGATAACTGCGTACACAAGGTCCCGAACTCGTGACCTTGCTTAAGCGATACCAAGCCGCTTACCACTTGGACCAACCCCCGTTGGTATTTATTTTATTTTTTTATTAACTATTCAATAGAGTTTCGAAAGACTAAAATATAATTACTTTTAGTATTCTCTTAATCTATTTCATAAATTCTATAATTTCTTATTTCTTCTTTTTTTTCCTTAAACTAATTATATATTTTTCAATTACTTTTTATCTAACATCACCGTATTACAAAATATAGCTAGAGTTTAATTACTTTAATTTGCAATGACAATATAAATTTTCAGAACTAATTTAACCTCCAACTTAAAATGATTAAAAAGTCAAATTTTAAATTTCAAAAATAAAAATGATTTAGGCTTACACTCTCAAAAACTAAAATAAACATTTCCCCATTAAAAAAAGATTAGCCATGCACAAAGATTGGCACCAGTAGAAAAATATACAACTCCAAGGTACTGGAGTACTGGTAACCATAAAGAAAACAAGGATACTGAAAACAATAGTGATAATCACAAATTATATATAAATGATGTGCACATATTATTTTTTTTGCTCTAACACAAACAAACATAATTGAGTCATAAATATCATTAATTATATATAACAAGACATTGTTTCAATACATCATATTTATTACAATTGTTAAATTAAATTATCACAATGCAGAATAATTTTTATAGAGTTAACTTACCATAGATTATTAGAGTAATGAATTATTTTCATTAGCCACTTAGCTATTTAACTTGACACACAAGTCAAGTGTTAGTTATTTTCAGCTTTCCCATGTAACAGAATCAGTTTTCTGTTACTGCTGTTGTTTACTGCTGCTATATGCAGCACTTGTATATAAGGCTGGCTTGTAAGCCAAGCAAATCAATCAATTCTCATTCATTCATTCCAATTCTTTCATTCTCTCAAGCTTAATATAGATACTTAAATTATTATCTGGATTATTATTTGACACATTTTTACATATATGCACATAATATGATGTGCATAATTTCATGCACATATCTTTTTTTTTTTTTTTTCCTTTTAACTAGCAATCAATTGCTTGAGTTGAGTTGAACCATTGTGGTGCAAAACTCTCTCCGAATTAGTGTTTTCAGTACACAAGATTCAAACTCGAGATCTTGCTTAAAAAGAACTAACGTCAAACAACTTAAACCAAGTGTGGGTAAGATCTCCATAATTTTACACCTACCAAATAACAATTTGAGTGTCGATAGCCTATATATAGTTACCTAAATATTATTTTCACAAACTGACACTGTCATAAGCCAAACCATCGCAAATCACAATAATAAGCAAAAGGAAGTATTAAGATTTGAAACCATTTAAAATCCATACCTTCAAATGTATATCTTTCCAATGCATTCCCGTGAGCCACAGTAGCAACTGTGACTCCCAACCTTGATATTTCTTCCCTTCATGCAGCAGTTATAATCATAACTCAGCTCCCTCCCAGCAGGTATGTCCTTCGCAGCAAAGAACATCTTGTGGGGAAAGCTCTGATAGTTATGATCATACATAACATCTCTGACTTCGAGATTCGGAGAACAGCTGTGATTGATAAATCTTGCAACGTTTCCTCGCCTCGTGGCGTCAACATAGCCATTGCCAACACCTGCAAATTCCAAAGGCATAACTGTTATGTGCAGTCCAGACACACGCCAGAGAAGATATCTATCATGAACAACATACCCATGTTAACTATATAGTCATCAACATTTTGCTTTGATCGGGCTGCTCTTTCGTAATGGACTTCTCCAACATACTCGCAAACAAAGCTTCCAGAGGGAATGAAAGAGCGCGTCCTAACACCCCAACCCTTACAATCAGTTCTGAAGATTTCTACTTGGAACTGAATTCCACACTGACTTACTCTGTTGGGGCAAGATGAGGAGCACTTGCAATAAGGGCCACACTCATATATGAGGGATGATTTCATGGAAGAATTAGCAAGCCTTTTACAGTCATAGGGCATTTCTCCACCGTTCTTACGGATGCAGGCACATTTCACCCAATCCACACATCCATCTACACAATCACAACCACATAGCATCAGTTGCTTGAACTTCTCTGAATACATGTTGTTGATTATGTAATCAAAGGATGGAAGCGTTTGAACAGAATCCACTGATGTCATCACCCGAACAGGAAGCTTTTCTTGACCCTTTGAAATATCATTCACAAGAATGACATGCTTTTGGGCTGCAGGGCGTTCAGATTTGTGTCTCTTCTTCAGAGCAAAGCTTGAAGACCCTTTTGAATTGACATTCTCCTTGACCACATCTATAAGGGAAACACAAGTTGTGGGTTGCGCTAAAACTCTATTCAATGTAAACTTGAAGACGAGTTTTCCAAATTCTCCTCTTTCTTGGGTCATCTTATCCACTAAATACAAGCCATTGTAAACAAATGAGCCACCAGTTTTCAATATAACCCTTACAGGGCTTCTAGCATCCAAGCTATTCTTCAAAGCAAGATTTCCAGCTTCCAATTTCTGATCACGGGGCACAACACTACTTTTCAAACAAGGATTCCCTCCTTGACCTATGTAAACCAAGGAATGACTTGATGGTGTTCCGGTATTAGCATAGCGATCGGTTGCAACAATGCTTGTGGCCAATGAGTTTCCACCCTGCCCCATGTAATCGATACCGGCCGTGAACTGCCGATGGAGGCCAATAACATTGAGTTCAGCCCTGTATTGAAACTGGTCACCGATTTCGATTCCCTCCACATGTCCCACCCGCTTGACACTGTTCTCCCACTGATGGTTGGTCTTCAACAACATTGCTGCTTCCATCAAAGCTTTGCTTCTTGCACTCGGATGTGCAACTCGTTCTGCTTCGTATTCACCCAAAAGTTCGGTAAACAATTTCCTGAACACAACCAATGCCTGTTTAACCTTTCTGCGTTTCAAAGATTCTTGGTTCAATTTCGTGGCAGGCCCCTCACAAATATTGGATGGTAGGGTAGATGACCCTTCTCCAAGCTTTCTCCCATACGATTTAGAAGCATACATTTCTCAAACGCCCTGTTTACATATACAAAGTGCACATGTATCAGCAATAATACTCATCAAAGGTCCAAGAGCACAAGTGAAACAAGAAAGGTTCTGAATGCAGAAATTATAACATGCTTAAAAAGAAAACAAAGAAAAGCAACGGTCAGTTTCTAAGTGTCTAAAATACCCCCATGTGGGTAAATACCATGCTATTTAATTTAGCCATTTTTTATAATTTTTACAACTAAATTCATCAAATTTTATTATCATTTCATGATCTAATATGACATATTAATAGAGTATATGATGTAATGTGATAAATTAATATTTTTTAATTTAATATTTGTAGAATCATAAGCTCAAATGTTCTGTAAATCTTTAAACCTCTCATCAATTGAGTCTCTCGATTATTTGACTAATGAAAAGTTTATTTCGATCCTATAGAATATGAAAAATTAAAAAGGCATATTTCATACACCGTAATCTAAGAATCGGGGAAGAAAATAAACGATCGAATGTGACGAAAAATAAATTTGTGAGTTAGGGCAAATTGCATCCATAAAAATTAGCACGTCAAAAAAAAAAGTTGCATCTTTGAAGACCGGGAGGTAATCAAACAGAAACAAGCAAACACAACGGAAAGAGCATGCATTCGAGAATCAGAATCGTAATAGAAGAAAAGCACTTTCCTTAAGCTCAGTGAACAGAGATATTTCAAAAATGGAATCATTAGCACTCTGAAAACAGAAAAACTTCAACCATAGTGAGCACTTAAAAGAATCAAACTTGCCGAGCATGAGAAATTAGGTAACTTTCAAAAGTTGCATGCATTAACACAGTGAAACAACTAACAATGAAGAAGTGAAAAATCAGAAACTACAAAATGTCATTAAGAAGAATAAGAACAGAAAGCAAACCGAGAGAAAATGCAAGAAACCACTTCAACGAAAGCTGAAATGGAGCCCCAAAACAGAGTATATCAAGATGAAAAGAAAAGATGTAACGAAAGAAAGAACTCAAACGCTTCAAGAAATGATATAAAACAGCAAAGGATGCAGCACGCGTTTCGACGAGTCAAACTTACTCTGCATAGAAACGAAATGAAAGAAAGAAGAGAACGAAGCGACGTGACACAGTGATGGAAATATTGCTGTTTTCAGTGTTATTATCACATTAAATGCTTTTTCTCTTCACAAATACTAATTTTGTTTGTTAGGTTGACAGAAACTTTTCAAATGACTTTCCTGGGCACAACTTTTTGTTCTAAAGGGTCGAATTCAAAGGCCAAAACTGTAACTTTATTCATCAAACTATTCATCCCCTATATTTTCTTTTCATCCTTGCTGAGAAAGTTATCTATTACTAATTTTATTCTCTCTTCATTTTTGTCCTCATCCAGAAAGGGCTAGGAAAATTTGTGTAATTCGATTCTTTTGTAGTTGAAAGTTAATTTAAATTGAATTTTAATTTTTTATTTTTTATATTTATAATTATTAATTGACTTATTTGATTACTATTTTTTATCAGATAAAAAAAATAAAATCTCTAACTGTCCATTAGGTTGATTTTATTTTTCTATTATCATAAGAAATTAAATTGAGATGATTCATTTTCCATTTTATGGTATGGATCATCTAAAGTGAGAAATCTCCCCATTAACAATTAACAATTTTGCGTAATTGAAGTGTACTCGAAACGGTTATTTAGACTAAAAATTTAATTATAAAGGTTTCCTTATTCAAAATACCGGTCAAAATAATAGTTTCATAAGCACACAGAAATTTTGCAAGATTCGGATTGACTTTTGATTAACACCAAAATTTCGTCAAATGCCAAAGATAACCGTAAAATATACTTTTACGAAAATAAGTTCCCAAATACCTTAATTTGACATACTATCATGACCAGGACAATTAGTACATCGCAATTATGTGTTCGAAATATTTTTAAGATATCCGTACACAAGCGATTAACGATCAAACGCGATCAAACATGATCGAAATTATATCACGCGGCCTAATTATATTCGAAACTTATCCTCTGCAACTTTGGATAAGGCCGGTTTTATATATATATATATTATATAATATAATATAATATAACATTATTATATAATAATAGCTCAAGAAAAATCAAGCACAGTAAGGCGGTGCTGCCTCACCGTGCCTGTGCTTCACTTTTCTCCTTTTTAACTCATTAACCAGCCAGAGTTACAAAAAAGTAGAAGCAATGAAGACAATATTTACATTTCATCAATATTTGGACAGAGTTATCAATTAAAAGGATGCATGTAGAATTGTCCTATCCAATGAGCAGTAAAAATAGAAATAACAAGTAACTATGCAGCAGGAGGTCTAAGCTCATGGTCATGGGATGTATCTTGGGTAGAGGGAGGAAGATAATGCCACATTGGAACATAACCATAGTTTGGAAAAACAGTCATCTTGTTCGGCCCTGGTGGTTGATGTGCAGCTACAGAGGAAGGCCTAAACCCTGCGGCTGAAACCGGCAAAGCTTTCAACTGCTTCTCAATCCTTTCTTTATCTGCTTTCAATATAAGTTTCTCTTCACGTAGTTCGTTTTTATCTGCCTGTTACAGAAGGAAACATAAAATCTTAGACTGAACTACTCAAGCACTTCAATACTTTTGTGAAAGTATCTAACTCACATACAACACCTGCCACATTTATACAAGTTATGTTTAGATGCATATATTGGTTTAGGCATGGAACATGGCTCATACAAGTTGTGTACAAACTTTCAACCAAGCCTCTAGATATGGCTTTCCCCAAAAATCTAAATTCTACCTGTTTTATTCTGATGTCTCTCTCCCTCCTGTTTCTTATTTGTGCTACTGTGCTTTATTTTTCTATTTATGGTCAGTATGGTATGAGTGTACACATAAATGTAGTCATGCGAAATTCCCTTTCAGTTTTACTCCAATACCAAAACACATTGTTGCTGCTAATGATTCTCTTTATTTTCCTACTTTACATGATTACGATTTTACTTTCTTGATATCATGTCTAAGTATATAATGGAAGGAAATGCCAGAATCTAGCCATGATAAAATGTCTGCGAGATAATCCACTTATTGAACATTAAGACCTTTATAACTATAATTCAGCACGAAACTCATTTGCACGACCCATGAACACAAGTTGTTTTAAGAGTTTGTTATTTGCTTCATTTAACTCAAGCAGTTGCACCAAAATAAAGCCATTTTCTTTTCCAAGACAGCTCATTGAGATTTCAAGACTGAAGTAGGTAAAGAAGCTAAAATCTTTTAGAAAACTACTCCAAGCAAGATATCGAAGTACAAGAAATGAAATGCACAACTCGCCACAGTATTGCTGCAATACTAACCTTTAAACATTTTATTTCCTCTAATAATTTTTCATTCATTTCTTTGTGTTCCTCAGCTTCAGATTTAAGTTGGTTCAAGGCTCTGACAGCATCATCAAGTAAAGCCACTCTATCTGTTTTCACTGGTCTCCCAGGTTCCAGAACTGAGCTCAATTCACAAAACCTGCAATAGCCAAAACCAAGTTCTTCCCCATTATCACTAGAAGACGTAGCAGTTCATATATGTTATATCTATGTATATTAGATACATGAGGTATCTACTATCTAGGATCACTATGTTTGGCACCAAAAAAATGATTTGGTTGGTAATTTTAATTTATGAAAGTTGTATGGCCTTGTGCTCAGAGACATCATACTCTCATGATCTCATCCTTTCAGGATGATATAAAAAACATGGAACTGGTGGGGTCACATGCTAACACGTATCTTGGATGGCAGAGTTGTAAACTTCATAACCAGTTTACCAAGAACAAGCATCTATCTCAAGTATCTAAGATGACAGTTAATGAAAAACCACCTAAATATGTGAAACAACAAGAAGCCAAAAAATTGGCTTGCTGAGTATATGTTTCTTATGCAAAGTAGCAAAATGCTGTTCAGCAAAAGCTACAATAGCTACATGAAGAGCTCAAAAAGCACCTTGTTAAAGATTAACTTTGACACCATCTATAAAATTAATATTTTGAAGCATGCTTGCCTTTCATTGAGTCTCTCCCTTCTCAATCTCTCACGACAAGCTTTTGTTTCCGCCTTGCAGCATGAATCAGTGCGTCCCCTGCAAATGATTCGCAGGAAGTTTGTCAAAAAAGCCAAAGATCGCATCATTACTCCAACCCATCTATTAGGTATGAACTGCAAGTGAATGGAGCGAGATCGATAGACTAACAGATTCAGGTACCGTCGTCATGCATGATTTGAAGTTTAGATTTTCCTAGTCAACGAATTTTATTACAGATATTCAAGACCAAAATAATGTTTACAAGCATCTTTTAAGACAATAATTCCATCCTTGCATTCTCAGGTAATAAGCTACTTCATGAGTAATAGACACCATACCTCTTCCGGGTGTTCTCTTGACAGGTACTGTTACCACCTGAAAACTCAATTTCTGTGCTAACACTGGTAAAATACAGGGAAACAAAAAGGCAGTGTCAGCAGCCACCCATAATAGGCACATAATTTTAAAAGCCATAATAACAACAGAGTGTCTTATTACACTTCGTAGGTTCAGCTACAAAGATCAATTAACTCCGGTGGTTCTATCAGAAACTAAAATTTCAGTATGTTAGGTGGTTACCCAGAACAAAAGCGAGATCTGAGAACTCAGGAAGCATTTGAATTGAATTTCAAACATGCAACACCAAGCTCCACAAAAGTTATCTTTCCTCATATCATATCACCAAATCATTAAATCAATAAAAAAAAAATAAATCAACAACTATTACCCTAATGAACTTTAATCACGTTGGTTAGCATAATAAAAAACATAACACCAAATCAACGACAAAGTTCTTGTCAATCCAGATCATCAATGAATCAAATACATGAAATGAAGATAGCAAAAGAAGGAATAATGATAACAATTAATATTAACCAAGAAAAAAAAAAAAAAAAAAACCTTTGGTTGGACCAAAGGAAATCGATGGGCGTCGGCGGAGCATGATCAATGGAAGAGTAATCGAGAAAATCCCAACAGCCGCTGTCTTCAAAGGAATCCATTGGCGATTTCCAGTTTAACCGAACCGCGCTATCCGAGAACAACAACCTTCAACCATGTGCATGCAAATAATACAGAATGAATTTTAGCATTTCAATTCCCATCATTTCTCTCTCACTCTCGTAAATCAATTCTCATCAATTCCAGTTTTGCAGTTGAAAATGATAAAATAAGGGATGACAGTATACCCTAATACGATGAGATTAGCCGGTGCCTCAAAGTTTTAATATTGCAGGGTGTTTGGTCGGACATATAATTTATACAAATAAATAAAATGAATTCCCATCTTAATTACCTATTTTGGCGTCTAATTTTTTTTCTCCCTTTTACCCTTATCAACTATCCCAATTAGTTTGTTTTCTTTTGTTTTTTTCCTTTTAATTTGTAATTGCCTTTGAAAAATGGCACTTTCTAAGGTTCACCATTACTAGATGCTAACCCGCGCGATGCGCGGCGAGGATGACAAACTATTTTTACGAATATATTTAGAATAACCATATTTTTGACGATACAAAGTAAGTAGTTGTAACCATTGCACAATGCAGATGGAACTATATTTTTTACATATGTGTTATTACATTATTACAATAAAGAAGGAATAGTTTGGCACCAAACATCGGGATCAAAAATTCAAGATACCGTAGAATATACATACGTGCATTTGAAAAAAAGGGAATGTTCATTCGGTAAGAGTAGATTTTTAACATACTAAACACATTAATATTAAATTAGATGATAATGAGCAGTATGCTAAAGACATTGTAACTTGGACCTTAATTTTAAAACAACATCCTATTACATAAAATTACATAAATTCTAAACAGGAAAAAGTCCTCTGGATATGAGCAAAAAGTTCTTTAGCGTCGCCAGACGTGTCCATGAACGTGCATAAAATTCTTTACGATCATTAGTCTGTAAGTGAATCTAGGTAATATTAAGTTTATTTACCCGAGAAGAGTACAACCCAAGATCCGGGAACTCAAACGTATGGATATCATCTCTGAGCACCGCTGAAAGATCTCCTATACACATGATGAGAGTTTCAACAGCATTAATCTCTGATACCGTAAACAGTTTGTTCCAAACCACGTCACCTGACTCAGTTCGAAATTTCCAAATATCAACTTGGTATTCGGAAGGATTGTAACTGTAGGACATAAAACAAACTGTATCCTTATATGCAACAATGTTGTTGAAGTATTGTCTGGCTTCGGTAGGAATTGGAATGTCTTGGTAAATTCCATTTTCTAAGGATACCAAAAAGATTGAGTTGGCAACTTTTTGTTGAGTGCTACTCATTTTAAGCCAATATGTAATCCCGTCAACTGTTACAGACTGATTTTCCAATTTTCCGATTCTAACATCAGTTATCGCCACAACATTAGCCCACTGATTACAGTTAGAAAAAAAAACCCTAAATTTGCATGCAGCTCGTCATGTTCTTTCTTTCCAAATTTGAATTATACGATAATGGAGTGAGTGTTTGAGGTACCCAAAAGCATATGCAAAGACATCTAAATTTGTTTGATCCAAATGTTGATCTTCAATGAATCTTCTCATCTTGGTGGTTGGGTTCCAAACATAAATCTGACTATCTGAACCTAATAGGGAGATCCTAAAACATATGTTTCTGTTGCTAACACTAATGACCGAAACCCATCTTGGTTTCCTTAGTCTGTAAAATGGATTTGGGGATGGAAGATTCGTTCCATCAATAGTGCTTATCCAATGCAAATGATCGTTATAATCATCTATTGCTGGAAACCCATAATGTAGCAACAAAGTAGAATGAGCATGTGGGGAAGACAAAAAATACTTAATAAGAGAGTGATAAATATTTTTCGTACCACTTAATTGTTCATGCCCAACATTTGTCAAAACTTGCTCTTGGTTATCTGCTACAATGTCAAATAAATGTTATCAGGTATATCAAATGGTAATATAGCTAAAAAAATTTGATCAGTTCTTCCCATCCAAGTACATGAATACCATGGATTTTTGATCTATACAAACTGATCATGAGACATTACTTAATTTAAAATAAGACTTTTTATGGCCATGTTTGAGAATTTTACCTGATAATTGCTCATCACTTATATCTGGGATAGATCCCACTTCAGTAATTGTTCCAGGCATATCACCTATTAATTGGTAGGATCAATCTCAAATAAATATAATAACATATTATGGAATAGTAATTTAACTGAAAAAATGATCAGTTATGAATATACAGGTACACTAATACAATGGATGTTCGATATATACAATTGATCATTAGACATTATTGAATATAAAAAAACAGACATTGTTATACATGTGAATGTTGCCTAATAATTGCTCATCACATACACCTGGGATAGACCCAACTTCAGCAATTGATCCAGATATATCACCTATTAATATATAAANTGTTATACATGTGAATGTTACCTAATAATTGCTCATCACATACACCTAGGATAGACCCAACTTCAGCAATTGATCCAGATATATCACCTGTTAATATATAAAATTAAATCATATATTTAATTGGTAGTTAGCCATGATGTATAGATTTAATGGTCATATTCACAGTGGCATTGAAATTTAAGTATATACTCCTTAAAATTATGGCATGATTTTGTATTTGTAAGAATTATCGTCTAAATTAAAACCAGCTATATTTGTGATAGATCGAACTTCAAAACCTGAAAAGAAAAACTTCAAATTATGGGGCATGAGTGCACAGTAAAACTATTCATAAATAACGTTTTACTAACCTTTTAGATTTAGAAACATAACAAATCAGACACAATACATAACAACTGTCAATAATAAATCACCTTGTGTGTAATTTGTGGAGTTCTGATCAACTCCCAAATGTGAAACTACAACACTCTTACTGGAAGGGCTAATCAAATGTCTCCCCTTATTGAGTTTGCCTTTAAGAATTGCACAGGATGTTGATTGCGAACAATTGCTAGATTGGTCCACTATAGCAAATGATGTACCAAAAGTGTTGGTCACACTGTTCAACCCACATGTGCTAATGTTTGCAATGGTCAATGGTATGCCTACATGGTGGTTAACTATCTTGACATTAAATTTGACTTCATATATAAAATGACAATCGTAACATTTGTTTCATAGATGTGCTTACCAAGTGATATCTGCCGTAAAGGACTTCTTCTAGCTTCAGTTTGTAGTTCATTGTTGCCACTAAATGCCTTGTTTGTCCTTGTTTTTTTTACGTGTGCATGATATCCATTTCCAACAAAGTTCTCTACATAATTGAGGTGATATTAACAATCAAACTTAACTATAGAATCTATATGATCAAACTGTACATTTGAACAAAATATGAAACTATAGATGGTTTTACAAAGAACACTCGAACAAATTGATCCTTTATGTGGTCTAAACTTCAATTTTTTTTCATTCAGTGAATTGAACTTCTTTTTATCATGTATAGTGAAGAACTCCCAGTTTTTATTCAACTGTGGAATGTCAATACTGCATTAAATTGGACTCACAAATTGTAGACAAAAATAGGTGAAAATATTAACTTCTAAACAGGGAGAATGTTGAATGAGTCTACCTTTTTCACATTCAGTCCATTTTGGTTGTTTCTTTTGTGACAAAAGAAGTGCCCGCCGCTTTCGTGCATTCTGTTTCTCTTGATTATCCATGAGTGCTAAAATAAATAGTAGAACATTTATTGTCAACAACCCATCCATACCAACGTTTTAATAGGATTCCCATAGTGAGTAGTATCAGATGTCATAGGGATCAATAAACATAAAATGGCAAATAATATTATATGTAAACATGTAAAAAAACGGAGCACATTATATAAACATCATGTGGTGGAGGGTAGCAGCTTATCAATATTCACAGAAAAAACAGGGATTCAGAGGCAAGTGCTATAAATAAGTTTTCTCATATCTTACATATCTCAGTAGCCCTTGAGGTCGAACGTTAACGGCCCGTATTAGCACCGTGTTTCAGATGCTTCTGATTTTGTATATAAGCTACACACACTAATGTATCTCAATCTTATTTGAAATGCTAACCCAAAGGATCAGGATGTTGATATTGAAGTGTGGCAAAATGGATGGATGTGTGCCTCCCACATACAGTGAAGAATAGAAAAAATGCAATTGGAACAAATGCAAAGATTCCAATTTGCTTCCGTATTGCTGGTGCTGGTCACGAACGTGGAAGGAGTTCTAGGTGGATGATTTGGTGCACCAATGTTTGTGGATGGCTGTGATAGTTAGAATTGTATAGACCCTATGTAACATCCCGATTTTCTCTTAGAGGAATAATCGTGATTAATTAATTTTTAATCATGATTAGAGAATTGAGATGGGAAATTTTAGCTAAAATATCCNAAATTGTTTACACACATCCAACACTTAACATTTTAATAGTTTCATTTTCTAAGGCAGTGTGTAAATGTATATTATGCATTGATGTGTACACACAATGCCCGTGCAAACCATAATTATTGTCTAAGGCATTGTGTATAGTAATAGTTTCATTTTGTAAGGCATTGTGTGCATGTATTTTATGCATTGATGTGTAACCCACTACTACGTGCATTGATGTGTGTATTAGGCATTGTCTAAACCATAATTATTGTCTATGTGAATAATTGATTAACAACCCCTTTCCCATGAATAACAATTTTTAAAGGGGTTCTTCTGAGTATTAGCACAGCTCAAAATGACAATAAACATTAAATGGATATTTATTTTACATGAAAAAATGTAAAAAAAATCAATCACATGACATAAAAAGCAAGTGGTGTATGACAACACTTTGTCAATATTAGTCAAAAACAAAAACTATGATTCAGAAGTATGATTACATCAAATTATAGCATTTCAGTAAATCATGTTATAATCAAACTGGGAAAAGTCCTCTAGATATTTTCAAGATGTTATTTAAATCAGTGTATATAAGTAGACATTTCATAGGTTTTCAATTAAGTTGACATACTGTGGATATAGCTACTAAATAATTAATGGAAGATTGTTAACACATCCATTTCCAAACATTTCATTAAAATGTCCAATCATAGCAACCTATAAAATAAAATCAATTGTAAGGAAGGGTTTGGGAGTGTAATGATAACAGATGGAAAGGTTGGAAAATGGCTCACATATTTAATGACACGTACATTAGTTCACATCAAAAGCTTACGCTTCTTTCCTTTTTTTTTCCTTGTTTAAATTACATGATTTTATTGGGAACCACTATCCTTCATATGGTTGTAAGTCAAAATTTATACATGAATAGGTTGTCCCTCACCTTGGTGTGAGGAAAGGAAAAGTTACTTTTCAAAATGGTTTATGTTGACGTGGTTGAGAAATTTATAAAAGTACGTAAACATCTCGCTATTTTTTCGGGTTCATTTTCTATATCCATGTAGTAACTTATCTCCTTGTGTACCCAATACTACGTGACACCCTTACTTCATTGTGTATGTGTATTTGTAAACTTAGTTAACTTAGAGTTAGAGACAATTGTAAATGTTAGCCAATGCACAAAAGACACATAAATATGTTACTACATGTAATATGATATTGGAAAATAATTGGCAGCATGTTTCTACTTGATGGGTTGTTGATAAAAATTGTAGTATCATTTTGCCAAAATGATTTTTCTGGTATAATTACAACTCACAAATTTCTGATCATACCACATATTCGTATGGTAAAATGTAAAAATTTCGTTGGAAAGCAGAAAAACTTACTGAATCATAATGATTTGAATGTTGCAAAAATAATGAAGGAAACGTAATTATGAAGAAATAGAAGGTTAAGTTGATATAATTTCACCTTAAGTTTGG
Source organism: Nissolia schottii (assembly GCA_003254905.1). Taxonomy (NCBI): domain Eukaryota; kingdom Viridiplantae; phylum Streptophyta; class Magnoliopsida; order Fabales; family Fabaceae; genus Nissolia; species Nissolia schottii. The sequence goes on from QANU01108320.1 coordinate 26,771, forward strand.
CAAATTGCACATGATGAACACATTAAATTATAAAGATATATACGAATGACACAACATGAGTGCTAGTCCAAGATTTAAACTCATTCAGATTACAGGAAAAAAAATTGAACATCAAACTGGGAAAAAAATGGGATTTATAGACACAATAAAAATCAGAAACCTTTAGCGAGGTCGGGTTTTTAATAAAGGAACGTATTTGGTGGAAGGAGTAAGTTTGGCATATGTTACGTTTGAATTCCCAAGTTCCAGTATATATACATCCCAAAGTTTAATTGCATTAATTACGTGAAGCTATGTTTGGTTAGAGGATACTTATTGCTGCAACATATACAGTCCATGAACTACATGAATTGGTAGTATCAATTGTTTTTTTTGGGTACAGGTCCAATTAGAAACGTACAAAACCGTTAAATAAAAGGGGGGTTGCAAAAAATATAAAATGAAAAAACAAAAACATTAGATGTAAAAGTATTATGTGATCAATGACTATTGAAAGCAGAAAGTGGCAGACGCAATGTTGTTTCTGATTGGTGGCATAGCATCTGTGTTGCTCAATTAAAATATGAGACATTATGAAATGCTATATTTCAAGCTCTAATTGTAGCAATAGGTATATTACCGTGTGGAAAGCACAACTGCTACATCAAACTTTTGCTTCCTGTGGCACCTTCCACAATAGGCTTATAGGTGATGGAAAATGAAAAGTTGGAAATGTCATATATCAATTTGAATGCACATAAAGGTGAGGAGTTGAGATGGAAAGAGGTAAATGGAAAGTATGTGCATAGGTACAGGAAAGCAAACGATGGGCATAGGTTGCGTGTGTAACTAAAAGCATTGTGGAAGGTGAGTTTACGCCATCTTTGATGTGTGGGGCCCAAGTTAATCCTTCTTTGCAAACACAATTTGAGTCAAAGATTCAACAGTACATCATATGGATCATCTTAGTGCTTATAGATGTCTAGGTGGGAAATGGATACAGCTAAGCCATTCATGTGTCACATCTCTTATAAGTAAAGCGACTACTACTATAAATTATCAGCAATAAGGATTGGACTTTACAAATAGGTATGGTGCTGCTGAGTTTTGTATATTACTTTGGCATTGGCATAATATAAAGTGAAGGTTTAGGACCGGATTTCAAAGAAACTTGTGTCAGGAAAATAGCTGACATAAGAACACCCTAGAGTTGCTTAAGAAAATAACTGACATTTTGTACTATCCTCATATAATTCTGATTCAAAATATATTTCACATCCTTCAGAAAGGAACAGGTACATGACACGGACTATAAGTTAGAAAACAATAACATGTTATATGCATTAGCTTGTGTGAGCAACAGGTATTGAAAACAACACTGCGAACGTAATCTTGAACATTGGTGGCATAGCCTATGTGTTTTAGCTAATGAAGTTTTTTGAAAGTGTAAAAAGGCTACTTTTTGTAAGTGTGTATAGTGCATCAGCGATTTATCAAAAGCTATCAATTAACTTGCATAAACATTGTAGAAATAAGGACAAATTAACAGCAGAGCACAACTACTATTTCCTTCATTTTTACGTAAACTATTATTCACAAAAGTCTATGCTTTAGAAATATGTTGCATATTGTTAGTATATATATTTTACATTTGCATAAAGATGTTTAATTGTAAAAACTGATTTGGGTTAATAAATAACTAAGCGTATGAAAAAAAATGGAAAACAATAACATATTATATGCATTAGCTTATGTGAGCAGTAGGTATTGAAAACAGCACTGCAGACGTAATATGAACATAGGTGGCATAGCCTATGTTTTTTTAGCTAATGAAGTTTCTTGAAAGTGTAAAAAGGCTACTTTTTTGTAAGTGTGTACAATGTATTAGAGATTTATCAAAAACTATCAATTAACTTGCATAAAAATTGTAGAAATAAGGACAAATTAACAGCAGAGCACAACTATTATTTCCTATTTTTTATTTTCGTGTGGGAAGCAAGCAATAGACTTATCAGTGGTAGAAAATAAAAAGTTGAAAGAGTCAATTTGAATTGCAGGTAAATGATGAGGAGTTATCACGAAAGGAGTAAGACGGAAGTAAAGCATATGTACAAAGTAACAAGAAAGTCAAGCGTAGGGACAGGAGAGTAAAGCTTAGCCACAGGTTGCGTGTGTAATTAAAACACTCGTGGGCCCCGTGAGTAATAATTCTTGCTCACCAAATCTGAGTCCAAGGTTCAAAAGTAGTAATGTAGTCATGTTTTTTGAAACCTTTGGCTACAGTGCTCCTAGAATGAATGAAAGTATCCGCCACGAAATGTCCAAATGATCTATATATTGAAAGCCAAGGATATATGGTAAGAAACTTGTATCAGCAAAATATCTGACATATTCAACTTAGGTAAGAGTTACTTGAATGTACTATCCTAATCTTATTCCAACGCAAAATGTACTTCAAATCGTTCATGTACTTCACACCTGTCTTGCAAAAAGTCTTTTCATATTACTGTACATTTGTTTTTTTTTATCACTGGCTAAATAATTATAAACTAGTTTACCATTTTTTTTTCCATTTCTATTCGATTCCATAAAAAGCTTACAATCGTATCTTCAACACGGAGTATTTAGTGGCAGACATATCTTATTTTGCAGAATATCCGTGGAAAGTTAGCCAAAGGCTATGGACTTTAGTGTCTAGTGCCGTCATTGTGAAAAAAAGAAGTTGTCCATCGTATGTGAAAAAAAGAAATATTTCCGCAAGATGTGGAAAGATATAGCTCGTAGGTTTTGTGTGAGCAGGAAGACAATTTTATGGGCCAAAAGATATAAATTACCCCTCGTTTCCAATGTAGCAATGGTACAATCTAAAGGAAAGAAAAGTATAGGCAGATAAAATAAAGGTTGACGACCCTTCTCTATTTCCTTATCATCAGCTTCATCACCAGATCATTTGCAATCATATAATATACAGCCCCTTGGAATGATTTATTTTAACAGTGATTACGGTTGAGTTATAAAATAATAAGAAATGCTTGAGTACCGCATGTAAAAGCATGCATACTCATACAGACTGTACAAATACAACGTTATTTTGTACAAATGATTTTTAATGGTTGGCATATTTAACACAAACATTTTGTTCATGTAGATATAATTGTAGTTGATGAATGAAATATGTTATTTGTAAATCTAATTTTTATGTCACTGATGCAATAATTATAATGTTGAGGTTATCTTCTCTATCATAATAGTTTGTGAATGTTGAAGATTAGACAATAACTTTTGCTAGGAACTATTGATTTTTTTTTTCTGATTAATAATGGAAAAGTTGGTTTTTTTTAAGCGGTTTAAATTAAATGTGAAAGTTCTATAACAATCTTACATGGATGTGTGCAGACGGAGTGGATGGTGGCAGTGACATTATTTTGAAAAAATAAAAAATGAAATTTTATCATTTGGTTGTCAAATTTATTATATGGACTTATTATCGTATAATGAAATAAATGGAACGTTAAGCATATAGTGTGACATCAATAATAGTGGATGTTTAGCTATTGATGTGTGACTATGGATGTTTAGCTATTGATGTGTCACATCTCTTATAAAGTAAAACTACTACTACTAAAAGTTGACATCAATAGCAATAGGGATTAGACCTGATAACATGGGTACATTGTATGTTTGTTTTGTATATATCTTCTGCATTTGCACTAATATAATGAGAACAATAATATGGAAAATAAACCTACTACTACTACAATTCCCAATCTACAAACATAAAATATATCAACTACTACAAATAGAAATTTTTGGGGCACAAAATTAACTTCTCTTATGAAAGTGGGAACACTGATTCGAGAAAAGAAACAAAAAAAATAACATACTTGTTTGTCAAGTAGGGAGAAATATATTACTATAATAATCTGTGGAATTGTCACATGGGTCACAAACTGCATTTGCAACAGCTATCTTTAACAACAGCATATACTGCATATCTCCAGAAACATTCAAATTGATCAGACTTTATATGAAACTTAACGAAGAGTGCAAAATATACAACAATTTGAAGTAACTTGGAACCATATCTCCAATACATAGATATACAAATAAAGGTTCAAAAAGCAAGCAGATAAAAGCAATTGTGTAGATAGTTTTAGTAGAAACAGCCTACTAACACCTTGACTTCTTCTTGGAAGTGCTCTGATCATCTTTAGAGCTTGACATCTGAAAGGGGGGATCGTTGTCCCGTGCAATACCACTCTCTTTTTCCAGCTTAATATTTCTTCGTTTAGTTGATGTCATTAGTGATGATAGGGTTTCGGAGTCATCCACAAAGTCCTACAAAAAAAAACACCCCAAAGTTGGTTAGACAGTCGGATATATAAATTGAATTTAAGTAAGCCATAACAGATGAGATGTTACCCGAAGAACCCCATCAGAATCACCACCACCAAGATGCACACTTCCCAATTGAGTAACGTTGTCTTCAACACCTTACGAACCATAGGGATAACATCCTAGTAAATTAAGTTGTGTGGGTCTTCAATTTATTTAATAGATGATCAATTGCAGTTCTTAATTAAGATTAAAAATGCATCCAATACTTACTGCTGCATCATATGAAGGCTGTTGGTCAGTGTAACAATCAATCAAGACTTCATCTTAACAAATTCTGAGCACATTAACATTCCAATCATGGCCGGTCAAGTTAGATGATTTGACATTGAGCTTAAACATTACTTTAACATCCAACAATGCATCTAATATGATTGGGTAGGTGTCAGAGGTATCAACCTAATTTACAAAAAATAATCAGACAGACATAAGTAAGAGGAAATTGTGTGGGATCAACATAGTGTGAAACTCATTGTCGAGGTATAGGTAAATAAAATCAAATCCTCACATATGAAGCCTTGACCTCAGCAATAGTTTTGCCTACTAACTGAACGGCCTCTTTATCCCATAAAACCAAATTAAGACAGCCAGTATTGTTAGAAACAATCAGTTGCAGCTTATACCTACAGCAATATGAATAAGAATTAAGCAGACAATGAAACTGTGATATGAACAACACGTGTCCAAATTTCACAAAGTTCAAAATCAGTGTCACACAATTATCACCTTAGCTGGGCGTTTGCATCATATCGGTCACATCCTTTGCAGTAAACCTAGTACCCTATTGTTCAACCTTCTTCCGGCATCTCCGACACGATCGGTAGTACCAATCGTCAGGGCCATTATCAATTGACAAAATTGTGCAAACCACCCATACAACACATTCCTAATATTGAAACACAATAGTTTACCCAAATTGGTTATTGCCTCAATATTATCGTCGAAATAATGTATACATATGCATCACAGCCAATGTCATATATTAATTAAAAAAAATAAAGAGTACATCATCCGAGTTGAGGACTTCTTCGACGGTCTTCACCAAAACCAACCCACGGTTGATTTCATCAACAGGCGTTAGCATTGTTTGGACGAAACTTGACTTATCCTCTGTGAAGTTGATTGTCCCGATTCAACTAACCTGTGTTTTTATCAAGGAAAATAAGATTAACCAACAAATTAGACCCATTGAAACCTTGTCAAGTAAAGAAATGAATAATGTATATTCGACACTTGAGCCTTTGCTTAAAGTAGATGATCTCTGGAATGACCGGGTTGACGATGATATTAGAAGCAAAAAAGCTGCTTTGTACATTGACCTTTCCTAGAAAAAGAACAATAAAGTGTTGTCAACACAATTTTCCAGTCCATATAATCGACGATTAGATATATTCAATGGCTCAATTGTGGAATAAGAGATAGAGCTCATAGCTGCGACAATTACCCATAAATATGTTCTTTTTGAACAATTGCAGAACCACAATGAGTGGTTCTTCTTGATCAGATTCAAGTAGTGGAATGAGGCTGTCAACTAAATTTCCAAATATTGTGGCACTAATCCGGTTGTGCCTACACCATTCTCGAAAAGTTACAGTTCATTGCTGATGAGAAAAATTGTACCGCAAATATAGGTTGGCATATCTATACCAAATTCACAATTCATTCAATACGACTTACTCTGTGTCTTCAATATGGACTACCAAACGATGTGTTGTGTCACCTTTATGGGTCAACATTTGCTTGGGCTCTTCTTTCCCAACAATCTCACCCAAAAGATCTAGAAAAATGTGTGGCATATTTCGGTTAGTAGGTTGTTCACAAACTTAGATACATTGTAAACAAAGGTTACATATGACCCATATTCCAACATTTCCAGTATAATACATGCTTATCTAGGTTTTTCGATATAAAACGTCAAATAAGAATGAGTTTAAAAGTGTGTGAAAACCTTTAACAACTCACCAAACAATTCGGTGTCACTAACGTCACCATCATTTAGGATATTGGAAATGTTTTTGAAATTGAACGGGACAACAACAAAAGGCACGCCACCCAACAACGTCACGACATTTCGCCGAAGGAACGTCAGCTTGTACTTGTGATGGGTTGTTTTCACTTTCGTATTGTTTGTGCCAACAATAAAATTATGCACTTGATAATATCTCCCTTCAGTAAGAGCAGGTTCGAATTGGTTGAGCAAATTTTTGGGGACTGTTGCGTGAATTCGATCCCCCTGAAAGATGACATTTGTGGAACAATGAATCAACGAAAACAAATATGCAACACATTTGCTGCAATATGCAATCCTTTGTTACTTTATTGTGTCAATATGAAGGAAGGCGACTTTATCAGATAAAGATAAAACAAACCATTGTGATCGAAAATAAATTAAGAGAACAAACTTGACAGACCGTATAGGAAACAAACTTGACATTAACGTTCAACATATTCGTTTGTGAAAAGTTTGAAAATGGCAAACCGGATGGGGTGCAGATCGCACAAAAAATGTGGCATAGATTTACCTTCTCGTCGACAAATAACATCTCGAGTGAAAATATGTCTGCCTTGTTGTTAATGTTTGGTACTTTCCATAATCTTGTAATGTAAATCTTGAAAACCCAAGGGAGTTTGGTTGGGTTAGCCATGCAATGCAAATCGTAACTTGCTTCCATCTTTCCTGAAAGCAATATGAAGGAAGTCATTATGTAAACATTTGTGAAATAAATGAAGTAAGAATCCCAAGTTGACTAATATGCAAACATCATTGTTCACCATCAGACACTGATGAAGGAAGACAAAATGCACTCATTTTGAAGGGTTTAGAAGACAATATGTAAACATGTTCATCAATGTTCACAATTTGACAAACATGCACCACATGAATGGTCATATTCATGTTAGGAAAAATGTTGAAGATAAAGGAACACAATAAAAAATCATTTATGTAAAAATGAAGTAAAGAAACTGAGGTTTAAAATGAAGGAACACAGATCTTGACCTTGTCACCTCAGCTTGTTGATATGCAACCTTGTGATGGTTCAAAATACGATTTTTGTTTGGACCTGCTGGAGAAACACGAAGGTATGATATCAGCACAATGATAGGGGAGCCAAAACGAAGGGTAAACGTAGAAAAAATCCCAACTTGATAAACATGCAAACATCAATGGACACTACCTTGAAGATGAAGGAAGACAATATGAACGCATTTCGAAGACAATAGAAGACAATAGAGCACATCAATGTTAGGAAAAATGTTGAAGATAATGGAACACAATAGGAAAACATTTGTGTAAGAACGAAGTGAAGAAGCTGAGGTGTACGATGTAGGAACACAAATTATTACCTTGTGAGCGTGGTTGTTGCTTTTGACATATCCGCTGGGGACAGTGATAAATCTGTAGGTGAGCACAATGAGAGGGAAAGGAAACCGTGATGCAACGAAACTACATCTGAGACCTAAACATAAATCGATGGTACATAAAGCAAGAAAACAACCTAACATATATGCAAACCACAATGTCATAGATGATCAACATTTGCTGGAATAAATGAAGTTAAACACACAACTAAAACACAACTAAATGATATTGTCCACAAAGATTTGTTGAAGGAAAAAATGAACATGATCCTTAATGCATGTTGAAGGAATGGTACTCCAGACAAAGATTTGTGGAACATGAAGGAAGAAACAAACGTCTGTGGGCTGGTGCTTCTGCTGGAGATATTTGCTGCTTCTGGTGGAGAGTAAAACAAAATGGAATGGAATGTGAAGATAATGGGTGGGCAGCCGCACGTGAGGGCCAGCTGAGCACCGTTTGGGCGGGAAAAAATTGGACCATTTGCTAACACGTGGCGCAAAACTCTGTGGGTCCCACCTGAGAATTCCCAAGTTTAAGTATATATGGATAACGCCCCCACTAGATTTTTCATGAAGAACTCAAAAATGATGTTAGTTTTTCATGATAAAAATCTCAGTCCATAGTTCATACTCAACCTCACTCTTTCTATATCTTAAACCTAAGCATGCTAAAATTCTAACAAATCACAGGTAATCACAAGCGATTTTCCAGACAACAAAATCATAGACAACATATACCTAACAATATTGATACATAAACATGCATAGACCACATCAAGAGTGGTCACCAAGAGTTACCCACATTATACATACACATAGGATATACATACTATATTTTTCTACATACAACTCACCAAGGTGGTGATTAAGCCAAGTTTTACCCACTTCCTAAGAGTTTTGTTGGTGAAGAGAGTTTGAGGAAGGAGTCCCAAATATGCCTTGAGAATCCAAGCTCTGTGACCACATTTCTTCAAGATGAAGCTTGAAGATGGAGGTTAGAGATTTTGTGGCTCTTGTATGAGGAAGGAGATGAGTTTTTCTTAGTGATTTATGGAGGAAAATAAGAAGGCAAAGATGATGGTATGGTGGCTACAGGGTTCGGTTTTGGCCTAGGAGAATAAGGAACAAGAGTGAAAATGGAGATGGTGATGGATGCCAATGACTATGGCTTCTTGGCCTTGGAAATGCTTATGGAAAGAAAATGTGGAGAAGAAGAAGATGAAGATGGAGAGTGAAACACCCTAGCTAGCTAGTCCACGCTTAAGTCGTAAACTTGCCTACTAAGTTGTTATCTGCTTTAGTTGGGATAGAACTTAGTCCTAATTAACCGTTTGAAAGTATAGTCACTTAGAAAATATGGACCAAAATTTTTCTTTCTTTTATATGTATCATAGTATAAAGTAGAAGCCTTGTAATTCGTAGAACATGTAATGTGGGTAGTAACGTAACATGTTTAATTAACATTAAAGGAGATAGTAAACAAGTAAACCTAGTACCAACCATTGGTTCATATCATATATTCACACTCAGATACACATGTACTAGTATAGCTGTCACGTACAAATATTTAACACAAAAGTATTAAAATATTTAACACTAAATTGGTTGTCTTAACCATTTCTTAGATTCCTTAACTATCTCCTAGAAACACTGATATTCCGCTTTTTCCTAAAACTCCTGATTTTCGTCAGAATTTTAGTTATCAAAAACCCAAAATGCCCAAGATTTCACCCCAAGGTTTTTGATAGCTCTAATCTCATTTTTCACAAATATAAACCCAGATTTTCAACCCAAAGTTTCAAAATTACAGTTTTGCCATTTTTGCCCAAAACGTCGTTTTTACCTAGAAATCGCGATTTTCTTCGGAATTTTAGTTATCAAAAACCCAAAGGGCTCAAAACTTCACCCCAAGGTTTTTGATAGTTCTAAACTCATTTTTCACGAAAACAAACCCAGATTTTCAGTCCTATTTTTCAAACTTTCCATTTTGCCCTTGTTCGCCCGAAAATGTCATTTTACTGGATTTGTTCAAGAAATTCGTTGGGGGCTCCGAACATTTTGAAACTTAACACCCCCACACGATTTTTCATGTACATTTCAAAAATGAGGTTAGTTTTCTATGATAAAAATCTTAGCTTACTGGTTTCAATCAAACCAAATATCCTCAACCGTTTTCCCCGACATTTTCCTAACAATCCTAGCTAAAACCCTTGCCTGGGCTTTTCCTCAATTAATTTATTTTCTCATATACTTGATTTTTATTTTGTTCCCCTACTACCTTAAGCCATCAAAAGTCTATTTTCCTCGCATCCTCAACTTTCAACCAACTTATCTCTTACGTCATCTCATTCAAGATTGAAATATGTTTTCTCTTATACTACTCTAAAAACCCTAGTTTCCTCACATGCTAATCTCTCAACCAACTTATCTCCTTAGTTATCTCCTCAAAATCGAATCTTCCTCTCTCTCTCTTACAACTCTCACCCTTTTATTTTATACATAAAGCTTTAATCCAAAACCTTGTTAAACTCATATCCATATCCCTAGAACACAATGGTACAACATAGTTTCTTTAAGAACACAAATAAAAATATTTTCACAAGAGCATACATAGACATATTTTCACACATAAACCATCATAAACATGCCACTTATACAGTGGGTTGTCGGATTACCCACTTCTAAGACGATTTGAGAGGATTCAAGCAACTTTGAAGGAAAGCTCCTTAGAGAGCCTTGGTGTCACCAAAGCTTGTTGGATCACTTTTTCTCCAAGAGAAAACTTGAGAGAAAGATGATGATGATGGCTAAGGTTTCTTGCAGGGAAAATGATGAACGTTTTATGAGGATGATGGTGTGTTTAAGGCTTTGTAGGAGAATGAGATGGAGTTTCTATGAGAGGATGATATAGTGTTCTTTCTTGGTTATGGAAGAAGATGAAAAGTGATGAAGGGAGAATTTTGGGGAGCTTCCACGGTTTAGTGCAAGGGAAACTTAAGGAATAAGGAACAATTTCTTTAGGAAGCAAGGTGTGTCTTCTAAGCCTGAGCATGGCTTGCATTGATAGAACATTTGAAGAGTGAATTTCTCGAAGAGATTGAAGAGAGCCCCACGGTTTTCTATGTCAGATTGCAAGGAAAATTAATTAAATTTTTTTTTAAAGGTGACATGATGGAGGCATGGGTGTAGGTGGGGTGGTGTAAGAGAGTAAGTATGATGGTAAGTGTTGAAGAGTGATTTAGGGAATGTGATTGAATTGAATTGGGAGGCTGAAATTTCAGCATAGGAGCCGTGAGTGTGTGAGAAATTGAGAGAAATTGGTGATTAAGAGAGTGTAAGTGATAGGATGAAAAAGTGTAAGAGTGGGTGATTGTTCTTGATTAATTTTGGAGTGACTAAGCTTAAATTTTGGGGATAAATTAATAAAATTTGGGGGAAGAGGGCTGTGGTTAAATGCCCAGATTTTTGGGGGAAAATTGTCCAAAATAGTCAAATAATGTATAGTGTATGTATAGTGTTTGCATAGTGTAAGGTAAGGTGCACATAGTGCAAGATATGACCTTGTTTTGACTTGTTTTCTTAGGGAAAGAAAATAAAACCATAAGAGGGATGATGGGAGGTCAAGGCCACGGCTTTGTGGCATAAATATGTGAGAAAATGAAATAGATAAAGAATTGGGAGAATAGTGTGAAGTATGGTGTGCATAGTGCAAGGTATGCTTTTGGTTATGTCATGTTTTGGACAATTTGATTGATTTTGGGGGAGGAGCATACGACTCCATGGCTGAATGTGGGAAGGGAAATTTACTTAAATATTGACATGTGAATTGTGTGTTGGATTGTGTTTGGTTGTTAAATTTTCGTGTACGTGCGTTGCCGTATATGCGCGGTGATTTGACAGATATCCTAAAAATTTTCTAAATATAGAAACACATTATACTAATTTTTCTAATAAGGAATTTATATTAATCCAAGGTACTCGTAAATCAACTTTCGTAAAAGTGAATATCACAAATACCTTCGATACGTAATTAAATTTTGTCGACGAAAGATAATTGATCCGGATCTCGCGGAACTTCACTAGGTCACGAAACCATTACCTTGACTGTCATTATGGAAAATAAAATTGGTGATGTAAAGTTCCCAGTCTTAATAAATCACTCGTATATTTATTTATTACACGAAATATTTACTAAGGGAAAAGTGAGATGTTACATCTCCTATTTACTACTGTCTGCCACTCCCTCTAGAGGTACAAAAATGATTGGATCTTCAAGAACTCTGTTAAGTCTACTTCAGAGCTAATAGAAAATATTGTGGGTTTGTTAAGAACTACTCTCGGGCTCAAGAGGTGACATTGAACGCCCACATATTCTTACTAGCTACCAGGCGTGTAATATTCATTGGGTAACTCTTGCTCAAGGGTGGTGGAAAATCAATACGGATGGATCAGTCTCTAATAATCCAACGAATGCTGCTTGTAGTGCTTTGGGGTATCTACATTGGCATCAAGATGGCTACTAGCCTAAATTTAGCTAAAGTCGAAATTGAATCATATTCAAAGGTGACTGTTGATTTGTGCAATGGTAATAGTGGGGTTAGGCATGCCTGCCAAACCCTCCTTACTACTATTCAAGACCCCCGTCATACCCATGTGGAGGTAAGGATCTCCCACATCTTCAGAGAGGCCAATCATTGTGTTGATGAGCTTGCTAAGAAATGACTCAGTCTTCATCAAGACATGAAACTTTTTGATAGTCTTCCTGCTGTTATTTCTAATGCTTTTCTGACAGATGTTGTTGGCATCTCTTTTCCTTGTATTGTGAGGCTGTAGTGTTCCTTTCTCGGGCCTTGTTGTGCCTCGTTATTTATTAAAAAAAAAGGATATAAGATACAAGATATATGATAAGATTATTTATGGTGTTTACTAACTTTCAAATTTCAAATTGTATAAAATTTTCATGAATTTTTATTATATATTTGATATTAAATAAATGTTTGGATTTTTTTCCACCACATTTTTATAGGGAAGTTTCCCGCCCAAACTATTTTCCCTAAATTTACCAAGTATTTCTTAATTTAAATTTGAAATTTTACTAAACTATTTGACCCCCACTAAATCTTTATTATTTTAAAATTAACATTCTCTTACCTCTAACATTTAAAAATACAAAAAATAAAATAAAATTAAATAATTTACATGAAAAATTAAATTGACAAATTTAAAATAATCTCTATGCATACCACAACCACGAGTATTAAACTAGTTTATGATTTTGTTACTTATAATTTATTTTTTAATTCTTACTATACTACCATTTAAATGTTATTTGGCTTTTCATATTTTTTTTAAACTCTTGACTCTTTATACTTTACAATATTTTTAATTTATATTTTTAATTTATTTTAAAGATTTTCTGAAGAGAAAAGATAGATAATACTACTCTTACTTATCAATGAATCAAAAATAATTTTGGTATCCACATCAAAAGAAAAATTAGTATCATTTTAACTAAAATAATGTATAACATAATTGACACTTAATAATACAATCTATTTTGAAAAATATAAATTTACAGAATTATAAACTCATATGATTTTTATTTAATATATTGATATTTTCTTCCTATTAATTAAGTCATTTATTTAAAGTAAGAAGGACATCAAAATAATTATAAAATGAAAGTAAAAAATATATTATATAACTATTAAATTTTAAATATTAATCTTCTTATTTATTTTCATTAATATCAATTATGTTGTTGAAGTGTATATTATTTCTGACCTTTCAAATAATTATTAGTTTATACATAAATTGATGTGTAGAGGGGTATGTTTATAATCTAAATGAAATCACCAACTAGATAATTAATGTGAACGGATTCAGATGATCTCTGGCCGGACCCGCCCCCAGCTGCCGGCCTCAGAAACCGAAGGAAGTGATAACATCATCAAAGCTAAGCATTTACCCCCTCCACTGACGGGTGTTTTACATCACAGCGCAGTTCTCAATATATCCATCCATTCGCGTCGTTTCCTCCCCGAACCCGAAACGCAGTGCTAGGGTTTTCACTTTTCACTTCTCAGTTCACTCCGCACTTCAGCTCCGTCGACGACAATGGAGCTATCAAACGCGCGAAACCACTCCTCCAAACGCAAGTTCGACGACGCCGTTTCACTACCACCACCACCGGCACACAGGTCCAACGGCACCGCCGCCACCACCACCAACACCGTCGATCTCTCCCTCTTAGAAGCGATAGAGAAATCGCAGAACGCGGTTGAAGCCCTCGACCTCCGAACCCTGAAGAAGCTGGTCCTCGCCTTCGAGCGCCGCCTCAAGGAGAACATCGAGGCCCGACTCAAGTACCCGAACCAGCCCGAACGATTCGCGGATTCCGAACTGGAGCTCCACGAGGAGCTCCAGAAGCTCAAACTCCTCGCCGGAGCGCCGGAACTGTACCCCGACCTCGTCGCGCTCAACGTGGTCCCCTCCATCGTCGACCTCCTCAACCACGACAACACCGACATCGCCGTCGACGTCGTCCAGCTCATCCAGGACCTCACCGACGAGGACGTCCTCGATGACAACGACGAGCCGGCTAGGGTTTTGGTCGACGCGTTGATTGAGAACAGCGCCCTCGAGCTCCTGGTGCAGAACCTCCATCGGCTCAACGATTCCGATCCCGACGAGTCGGCGGCGGTTTACGCCACGCTTGCCACGGTGGAGAACCTGATCGAGGTGAAGCCGGCGGTGGCAGAGTTGGTTTGCGAGAAAACGAAGTTGATGAAGTGGCTGCTGGGGAAGATCAAGGTATGATATATTGTTGCAGTCAAATAAAGATGAACTCACATGTACAAGATTAAATGCTTAAATCAGTAACTAAAAGTGTAACAACGTTTCTAACTGACTCAAACGGGTTAATCCCATGCAAGGTGAGGGAATTCGATGGTAACAAGCAGTATGCGTCGGAGATTCTGGCAATTCTGCTGCAGAACAGCACGGCAAACCAGAAGAGGTTGGGGCAGATGAACGGTGTGGACGTGGTGCTGCAGGCGGTTGCGATGTACAAGAGCAGGGACCCAAGGAGCTCCGACGAGGAGGAGATGGTGGAGAATCTTTTCGATTGCTTGTGCTGCCTGCTGATGCCCTTGGAAAACAAGGAGCGGTTCGTGAAGGCCGAAGGGGTGGAGCTGATGATCATCATCATGAAGCAGAAGAAGCTGGCTTATGCTTCAGCCATAAGGGCGCTTGATTTCGCTATGACCAAGTACCCTCCCGCTTGTGAACGGTTTGTGGATGTTTTGGGGTTGAAGACGGCGTTTGCAGCTTTTATGGGTAAGGCAAGTGCGACATTGCCTTTCTACCATTGCTCATTTGCAAAGCCATAGCATAGCGCAAACTCTTTCAAGTGGTTGAGTCTTTGATTTGCATAAGCAAGATCAGGTTTGGGTGTTATTAGTGAAAAATTGATGGGCCGATCTGGTTGACCTAGATTAGTTAGGGTAATGATGGTTAAGACACACAAAAATCCATAGCTCCTGGGATGGATTGTTGTTGCGAAAGATGTTGCTTTATCGTTGTTTGAATTTTTTGTTTCCTTTTTGCTTTCCTCGTTGGTGAAATGCGGGTATGTGGAGCTAAAATGGTGGTGTGTTTTGATGTTTAGATTCCTATCAGTAAGAAGAATAAGAAAGAACGGTACCAAGAGGAGTTAGAGGAGCGTATTGTGTCACTGATTTCTTCATTATTTGGTAAGCAGGCAAGTTTCTTTTGAATTTTGACTTAGGATGTCCTGTTTAGGAGTTAATAGTATTTCCAGGTTGTATGCATAATTAATTTTGGGTTTTTTAAATCTGTTATGTTAAGTCACTCCTTTGTACTTGTTGCTCTGTGAATCCACTGTGCATTGAGCTTATGCTTCGGTATGATTAAACTTGAACACAAAGGAGAGTTTCTGCTCAAATGATTTAGTGAAAATTTATTTTTTTAGTATGGCTCAATGGCACTCTTGTAGCAGATCTCACCTAGTGAGAAAAGGTCCAGTTGTTATTGTTGAAGGTCACACTCCCACATTGTTGCTTAAGTCTAGAATGCACTACATGACTTTAGAATGAAAATGTTATTATTATCTGGTATATACTATTTACATATTAAAATGATGCCAGATTTTTTTCATGGTATCATTAATTGCATCCATACGTGGAATTGAAATATGCGGTTTAGTGAGGCATGATATGTATACTGCGCCTTCCCCTTTTGTGATATTAAACTTCAATACTCTATTTTCCCAGGTGGAATCTTGAGGGGTTCGAGGAGAGACAGATTATTGAGTAAATTTGTTGAAAATGAGTGTGAGAAGATAGACAGGCTAATGGAACTATACATGAGGTAGGTTGGACTTGTCCTCTTCTCTTTGTGAAGTTTCATAAATCATGATTATCAAACTCTGCCTTTATTCCAAGCTGCCAGTAATCAAGTTTGAAGTTAGTTGACATCTTTATTTGTATAGAAATTATAAACGTTGTGGTAGTAGAGCTCTTGATTTAAAGCTTGCATTTTCATTTGAGCATACTGAATTTTTTCCCCATCAGATATTCAGATAGAGTCAAAGCAGAAACTGAACGGTTGAATCAAGTTGAGCTTGATGACTTGGAGGTAGTTTCCTTGCTGTGCTTCTACATATCATATTGACACAACCATTTTTGAGCAAAATTTAATGTTCCTTTGTCTGACAGATGGATGAAGATGAGAAATACAACCGTAAGCTAGAATCTGGACTTTACACTCTTCAGGTTAGACTATTTATTTTTAATGAAAAATGGACTTACTAATCCTGAGAAACGGCTTAACTGTAGTTTTTGATGTTTTATGAACTCATGTTACTCATCCACTACTGCTTCAAAAAACAGTAGTATCTTTTTATGATTTCTTGGGAAACATGCTTGAAAGTTGTTCTTTGTGCTTAAACAGCCGTATAAATACTAACCAAAAGGATTTTATGAAGTTATAGCTTCTCTCTATTTCAAATTGCATATATAAAACTTTTAATAAACACCAGTGGTGGTTGTAATTGCGTCAGCTACAAACAAAGTAGATAATACTAGTTTTACAGCACATCTTTTTGTTGACAATTTTATATATGATTATGCAGTTGATTGCTGTCATTCTGGGTCATCTATGGTGCTCGGAGTAAGTATATGCACCTATTATTATATTAATGAATGTTAAAGAGCTTTGATGTGTATGTTCTCAGCTAACTTGTCTTAAATACTTCGTGGTCAGGCACTCACAAATGAGAGGAAGAATTGAACTACTTCTCAAGCAAAACAAACTTAGCAGGAAGCATATCAAGGATATACTTCAGGTATATATCCTCAGTGACTAATATTAAAAATAATGATTTTGAAGTTTATTATTTGCTCTTTTTTTTTTGTTGTGGTTTCTGTAGTGACAGTGCCTCGTTGGAGTTCTAAGTCCTAGTGTAATATCAGTTTACATTATTTAGCATGTTTTATTTTTTTATCTATTTATTTATTATTTCACAAGGCATATTTTCTCATTTCATGATTTTAAAAATAAAATGCAACTTTAATCAGTTTTGGTTCGAGTCTGTCAATTTGGTTATTGTATTCCATTGAAATAAGGAAATCAATGTTTGTATGCAGGGTTTATCTTTAAGGTAGCATTGCTTTACTTTTCTTTTGCCCATTTAGTATATTCCCTTTTCCAAAACTGAGCATGCTTAGCATCCCTACACCCTACTCATGATGTATTTGTATACTACCATTCCTTGCATGACCTCTAGATCTCGAACTCCATTATTCTTCAAATTAAAAAGCAGAGGCTCTAATCTATTGAAACCTTTCCACGGTTCAGGAATATCATGACAATATTGGTGATCTGGATGGACCAGAAGAGAAGGAACGAGCACAAACAAAAATTCAGAAGTTCGTAACGGCGTTAGAGTGAACTTGAATGGAAGTGATTAATATTCTTTCTTCCCTAAACAAGAATCTGTTATTTGTCTAGCAAGAGGAATACATTAGGCAGGGTAATGGGGGAGCAATGCTAATTTTCCAATTTTATGCTGCTGTTTAGATCATAGTCAGGGACCGTTTTTGTCAAACATCTTTTTATAACATACATGTGGAAGAAATTCACTTGTTTCGAGAATTAGTTTTGTCGTGTATATATGTCATGAAATTGTTTTTATTTTTATAAATGTTGAATTTAATTTAGGGGACATTTGATTCATTACCTCGAAGATTATCCGACAACTTGCATTACTTTTTAGGAAAATTATCACTTGTTAAATTGTTATTAATGTTATATTTTTGTGTTTAGTATGCATGGGTCATATAATTGGTAGTTTACATTACATTGTTTAGTATATAAAAAAGATTATGAAGTAATATACATTACTTATTATTGTTGTTTATTTTTATTATTATTTTTATAATAACAATAATTATTATTATTATTATTATTATTATTATTATTATTATTATTATTTTTGTTGTTTGATGTTTAGGATTACGTGGATGTGGTAATTTAAAAGTTAGATTATTGGTAATTTGAATAGATTATTTCATACCAAATGCTTCTTAAATAGTTAAATGATATGATATTATTTTAATTATTATTCATGTTGAAGTTAATCTTGTCTCATCTTAAAGGATCAAGATCCTCACTTTTTTAAGATGAAAACAAGACCATTCATTTAGAAGCAATGGATACATTAACACAAGATTACTATGTAAATGAATGATGAGAGAAGTGAACATAATTTTTTTTATTTTTTGTTTGAAAATGAGAGGATCTTGATTTCGCCTTTTAGACATTATAATTAGATTATTACGAAGTTTGTTTGGAATAAATAGATGGAAAACTCCATAAAGCTACGAGTGAGTTAAATTTCATCGGGTTTTGCCATAGCAACAAGACTTAATGATGCTTTGGCTCATGAGTTTTCCAACTGGTATTGCTAAAAGGAGTTTCAGACTCGGTGCAAAGGAAGCAGCACAAACACTGGTTTCTGTAGCTAAATAATTGAAAGTAATCTTGCCATGAAATATGATCGTGTAGTGGTGGTAATTGTAACTATGACATTACAAATTACAAACTAACTTTGCTTTGAGAGGATGTCTACCATTCACCTTACAAGTTTTGGTGAATGTTTCACCCTACTCATTTAAATCATACAATTTTAAACTATTTGTGCATCAAATTTTTAATGGCTGAAATTAAAATAAATAATTGGTGAATCGTAAATTAGTTGTGCACTTTTAAAAGCTCTCGTATATCACCAAATTTGTTCTCCTCCTTTCTCTTTTCGTCGCCCTCACTGCACCATGCTGCTCACCGCAAATCTGATAATCGGCCACCATCCACCCTCCAACAACGAATCCGACCACCGTCCTCCCACGTTCCCCTGCACTTTTCTTTCTTCTTCCTTTTTTTCTTTTCGCCGAAAAATATAGATTTGTCCACGGCATCGACAATTTTAACGTTGCAACTTTCCAGACCCACAACCAGAATTCTATCAAAAAGAATACAAAAACCATCAACCAATCAAACCTACCATCAATTTTCATTAATTTCTACAATTTTAAGAATCATTGCATAGTACTTAAGTTAACATCTTCCTTTGTGAAAGAGTATCAACATAGTACCTCTTTTTTAAAATTTCGTGGATTCTTTCAATGTCAATGGAGGAATAGAGTTTATATCTGGTATCGTTCTCAGATCTAATACAGCTCGGCGTTGTCATGTTTTCAAATCCAGTACATATCGATCGGCGTTTCTGCGATTTCAAATCTGGTATTTTATTTTTAAAGATCTTTTGGTTCTTCTATGTTCAAAGAGTGGTGGTGGCACGACGGTAAGGAGAGAAGGGGTCGGATTAGGTATAGTCTTGTGTGGGATGTCGATATTGAAGGATTCTACCCCAAGGGGGAGGCCCGCCTTGGAGCCGGGGAAGTTGAGGGGGTGGGTTCTGTGGGGCAGCCACATTCGACATTGAGGTTAATGGATTTCTGAAAGATGGTGGTGGGTGGCGAAGGAAAGGAATGGGGGTAACGGCGGGTGGCGGAGGAGAGGGTGAAGAAGAAGAAAGGCCGAAGGATAGGGGAATAGAGCACTTGTTTAGGAAGTCTCTAGAGTGTACTGGTTGTGCTAGTTGTATCAATGATTTATTTTAATTTCAAACATCATAATCAGGTTTATAAATTATCTACAATTAAATGATTTAAGTAAACTTAGTGAACCATTCACCAAAAAGTGATGGGTGAATCTTAGAATTCGCCTTGCTTTGAATATGTAGTTTNTCCACGCGATAATCAAGGAAGACGTCGCGGAGGCCCCGGTAACAATCCACCTTCATTCGGGAGTTGTTGCCGAATACCACAACGTCACCGGCTCCGTACGTGTCACGCTCGAGCGACTCCTCAACCAAACTCCGCAGGCGAGCCGCCACCTCCAGCACTGCGGTGTTGGTTGGGGCGCACGTTAGCGTCCTGCCTTTCAGCTTGAGCAGGGAAAACAGCAAGGAAGCCACCGTCTTCGTCTTGCCGGTCCCCGGTGGGCCCCAGATGAGCTTGATGGCGTCTCCGTGGTGAGGCTCCCTCGCGGCAACGCAGCTTGAAACTGCGTCTTTCTGGGATTCATTCAGATTCTGAGAGTCGATTATGCTCTGCGCATCACAACAAGATGCGCTGCTGCGGTTTTCTCCAGAAATGCAAAGGTGGCAGCTCTCTCCGTTCTGTGAA
This sequence comes from Nissolia schottii, assembly GCA_003254905.1. Taxonomy (NCBI): domain Eukaryota; kingdom Viridiplantae; phylum Streptophyta; class Magnoliopsida; order Fabales; family Fabaceae; genus Nissolia; species Nissolia schottii. Next base: position 47,275 of record QANU01108320.1, read on the forward strand.
ACATGTAGCAAGCGTGAATCGGGTAATCAATTAAAGGCATTGCATTCTGATCCAGATTCTCAAGGATGATTCAAGCATACTTGCACAACATGGACTTTCCAAAGTCGCAGTTTCTAAAATTCCCTAGTTGTTATGTTATTAAATAATAGTTGTTAAACAGTTTGATAAAATTTACAAAGGGAGACAACAATGATGGTTATGAGAGTTGTATCCTTTGAGTATAAGAGTAGCTTCTATTTAAAGGCTAAAAAGAGAATCATAACTTAATGACAGAATAATGTTAAAATCATGTAATATTAAACTAAATCAGAATTTAATCAATCTAATATATTCTAGATATAATATTATTCTTAACCATAGTAAAGCTCATTATGGATTTGATTTAGTGATTCTTACATTTGAATCAGCCTGCAGCACTTTTTCAATCATGTTCATGTCTGCCCCCTCCAGCTCTGAGTTCAAGGCTTTCCAAATGCGAACATTCGTTGTCATGTTCAAAAGAGAAACAGCATAAAGCTTGGGCGCCTCGCCGCTCCTCAAGTCAGATTCAAGCTCCGTGTCCATGGGCTTGGATGACAGTATAGGGATCATATCAGAAGTCTTATCTTTCGATCCATGAACGTAAGCTATATGGTAGCCTCTCTTGGAGTTTCTCAAGTCATGTATGCTTTTCAATTTAGTGTCTGCGAAGGCAATAAGGTCTCCAGACTCAGGCTCATATGCTCCAACATCTTTCACTGCGATCTGGTAGAACAAGCCCCTGTGGGGAGCGAAGTTTCGGGACATCTGAACCGCCGTGATTTCGCAAAAGGGGGCTCTGGACACGCTTGTGACGCTCGAAGACAAGTCGCTGCGAGTTTCCTCAATCAGGGANTAATAATGCAAACAATCCATATCACAAAATGAAAAGAAGTTCAAGTACCATGCTTTTGACTACTGCAGGAAGCTGTCTCTCATCACCTACAAGGATGACATGGCGGAGTCCCGGAAGCTGCATCGGAATGGCTGATTCGCATTCCCTCAGCTGCGCCGCTTCGTCAATGACCAAAAACCGCACCGGCGGCATCCCTTCTGCGAACAGCTTAGTGGAAGTTGATGCAGTGCAGAAAATCAGGCACGCATTCATCAGGCAAAACTTTGCCATTGCATATCTGTCTGCAATGTTGGGAAGCGAAATCTCCTGACAAAGTGACTTCAGCAACTTCAGCATGCGAATGCACTCCTCCCTTTTGTCGCTCAACCTTCCAAGGCAATCGAGAGCGCCTCCTCCGCCGATGATGCGGCTGGTGGCTTGCGTTGACTTGGCCTTACTCAAGGAGGTTTTGAGGGATTCTAGCGAATCAAGAGCCGCAAACATCGTCCTCGCCTTCTCAAACGGAATGCAAGACGTTGGCAGGTGCGTGCACAAGGCTCGCACGTGCACCTTGAGCTTCTCTCCGGTGAGACAAAATCTCTGGCTAAAAAATAGCTCCTCTGTCACGATGCTCCTCCTCTTTTTTTCGTCCTTATACGAGCGGTATTTCTCCTCAATGGAAGTGTATTTGCTCTTCACGTATTGCTCCAATGTCAGAGAATCATCGTTCTTACGTTTCTTGTACAAATTATACGCTGGTTCAACAAGACGGTATTTCTGCTTAACGAATTCTTCCAGAGACATCAGATCATAATCATCATCATCATCATCATTCAATCCAAGCAGATACAAACGATATTGCTCTTCGGGGTCCTTGAGTAAACTGATCATCGATTCCAAGCAGTCTTTCCATCCGGTCAACGACTTGAGGAGATTATCCACGCGATAATCAAGGAAGACGTCGCGGAGGCCCCGGTAACAATCCACCTTCATTCGGGAGCTATTGCCGAATACCACAACGTCACCGGCTCCGTACGTGTCACGCTCGAGCGACTCCTTAACCAAACTCTGCAGGCGAGCCGCCACTTCCAGCACCGCGGTGTTGGTTGGNGCTAAAATAACATAACTTTCTAAAATTTACAACATAAATATAACCGAATAATTTTACCAACATTTTCTTTGTATAATTAAGCTTGGTCTTTATGCATAATCTACTTACTAAATTAACAAACACACATGTTATAAAAAAATACCTCAATTTTTCAAAAGAACATTTCATGAAATTAATTATTTTAAGTATATAACGTTCAGAGATCAGCAAACCTGTTGGCAAAGAAAGGTGCAAATAACATCTTTACTATTAATAAAGTTATTGTGCAAGTTTAACCGCCTTTTGATGACATTTTTTGAACCAATATGCCCTTCTAATTTAAAAACACACAAACTGCCTATTTTATTTTTAAACTTTTAATTTTTTTTTTAAATTTATCATCTTATTTTAATTTCTATAGTGCCCCTTGGGTCACCCTATTTGCTAGTAGAGCATAATTCATATAGCTTTCACGTTTTAGTAAAGAAAAGAACATAGTAATAATCTTCAGACGGAAAGAATATCAGAGTTTATTTTAACTCAATGTATTATGTTTAAACAAACTAAAATAATACCTAAACAATTTCTCCTTATATCAAAGTTCAATGTGAAACCATTGTGTTCAATTTCTAACTTACTCGACAAGCTTATCGAAAGTTGGAGTCAAACTTAGTAGTTAAGCTTGGCTTGTTTCCACCTCCAACCCGGGTTTGATTTGGCGTTGATACCAACACACAATTTATTGTCAAATACAGATAGAATTGTTTATCAATTTACTGATCAAAATGTTTCATTGTAGGTTCTTAAACCTTGTACATTCCTAGTTTAACTTCGAATAAAGTACACAACGACAACTAATTAATCAAATTGTATAGTAATTTATAAAACAAGAATCATTTGTTTGACTTGATTAACCATTAGTCATTAGTTGATTCTTTGCACGTCTTAAATAACCAGGGAAAACTTCCTCACATTCACTCACCTATTAGATTGTTGCCATCACTTGAAAGAGCACGAAGTTAGATATACAAGCACATCAACAGAAAACAACACAGAAGACCAAAACCCTACACTGGAAAATTTCATCTTGTAATGATCCATAATGGTCAACCCTTGCAGTAACCTCATGCCTGGTTTTTTGTACACTTCTAAAACAGACTAATAATAGGTAAACAAAATATCCATATTTACACCAAAAAAAAAAATTCACTTGATGAGTGTAATTGATGATCATCTAAAGGCAATTTCAGAAAAGTTGGTAGTGGAAAGGAGACAGTTAATCTGTATGGTAAGAGTATGATACTGAGCAGACACCCAAAACCATCACAGTATATCGATGCTTTATGACGGTTGTTGTCGGCTCCTGCCGTAAGGTGATGAGTTAAGTCCCACAACGAGCAGAACCCTCGTGCTTAATTGCCAACATGACCACGTTGCTTCTTATCATATCCAGTTGGGATCTTGAATTGATGCTGTAAGGACAATACAATTCAGATATGTAGCCAAATGCATAAAATGAAAAAAAAAAAAAGTAGTGTTTTACTTAATAGATGGCTGTATGAATATATAGTATATATTCTTACAGGAAACGAAAATTTCTTATATAGGCACAAAAGGTTGGTGGGACCCATAAACATGTGATTGTGTCTTCAATAAAGGTTACAGGACTCACATTTTTTGTGTGTGTGCTTAAATTCATTGTCTTAAAATTTTGTCTATACAAGAATCTATTGTAGAAAAAACTTTCTTAAAAAATACTTAGAATTTTAACAAGAAAAAAATCTAAAATAAGACAAGGCCTTGACTTTGAAGTCCCAAAAACAAAACTTACCTGTTACATTTGGCTGATTGGAAGCGATGCAAATTACTCTCATCTCCATTGTATATTACTTGAATTACACTATCCACTTCTCTATTCTAAAAACCTGCATAAACCTCCATTGAACTGTAAAACTATGCATAATATAAAAAAACCCTACATATATCTCTACAATTTTCTTATATCCTTAACACACACACACACAGGAGAAGACCGTGTAATAGAAGTAAAATTCAAGGGAGATGAGGGTAATGTACTGTTGATTCTAATTCAAACATCCCTCAGTCTCAGCGTATCAAGTTCGTAACATATTGACTGCATAGGATCATCTTGTGGCAAATTACAATTGGTCGGAAGATTTGAACTAGCTGGCCAAATCGCCGGAACGTCAAAAATCCTGCAGTAACAGACTATATCAACACCTCCACCAGAAATAATTTTCCACCACTTTTCCCCTGTTTGATGCCAGCAATATATTTAGTATTTAGAAGTAGAATTATACCCATTAGAACATCTGTATTTGCAGCAACTAAGAGCTTCAACAGAATAATTCCTGTACGAGATGTCAATATCCTTTGTCATCTTGGAGACCTCAGACAATGGCAAAACATCCCAAATTTTCAAAACCTGAATGTAATTTGAGTGCTCCAGAAGAATGTCTACGGTCCACACAAGATAAAGCAATTCATTGACCTTATACAGCTGCAACAGTTGGGAACAAGTATCACCTGCAATGCCAATATTTATCTCCTGGTGAGGCTGACGCCAACCGCTTGAAAGTTGCATAAGCAGGAAGCATATTTCCTTGCATACGTAAGCACTCTTAATTCTTGCCATTGTAGCATGAAAACTATGACTGAATAAAACCTGTAAAAGATATTTAGTCACATAAAAGATTGAGAATACATTAAAATGGTAAAGCTGTTTAGGAATCTTGAGAAGACTATCTTTTGCATCTGTCGCAGTATACCTTCTCCTTCAAAGAGAAAGAATTTTAATCTCAGTGCACTTAAATGCAGAAGACAATTAATCCATCGAATCTGTTAAGCAATAAGCATACAATTTGATAAATTTGTGTGGTGAGAGAAATAATTTGGGTTTGACGAGGAGATTTAATGGATTGAGCAAACTGGTTGTTGATCAGGGAAGTACTCCATGCTAGGTCAATACACAAATTGCCTTATTCCTTTCATGTACTATTAATCTTTGATAGAGAAAGATGCATTTCCTACTTTTCCCAACTGTAAAAAACATATTAGGTGAAATGCAAGCTTTTTTCAAGGTTGAAGATAGAGTTATTACAATAGTAAACTGACTGCTGCTTTTCCAATCAGAAGAGCCCTCTGTAAGTGTTCATTTATGTTGTGTTTGATACTAACAGAAGAAATATGACCGACCGCAAGGAAACATGTATGATTAGGAAATGTCTATATGTACTGAATAATGGAACGCATCCCGATTTACTGGCCTGGAATTGCCTAAGTTATGAGAAGAGAAATTGGATCAAGGTCAGGATTGAAGACTTGGATTCTCTTAGTGTGGAGTAAAGGACAACTATGTTGTTTTATGCTGATTGAAGATTGCCCTCACTTTACTTATTGTTGTTAAAATTTGCTTCTCCCCACTTTATTTGTAGTTTAGAATATGTAGTTATATACAGCAACAACAACAGTCTAAGGTTTTTTCCCACTTGGTGGGGTTGCCTAGATGGATCAAACAACACCAATGTGATCTATCAAAAACCAATTCTTCATAGTGATTCTCTCTTGTTATGCTTGTTTTGGTGGTTTAACAATGCTATGGTATTTAATAGTTAAACGAACATGAACAATTTTAAGCAGCCTACCTTCCACTGTGCTTTCCTGAAAAGTGGAGAATCCATATTCAATAGATCACCAACTTGACCAAGCTCAATTATGGAATTTGCAATGGCAAAAGTGAACCCCTCATCCTCATCAGCATTATGATAACACCCTCGAGCCCTAGCATCAAGGACTAGTCTCTCCCAAACAGAGCCGCTATTCATCAAAGTTTCACCATTACCTACTATCCAAAGGCAATACCTACATAGAAAGGGAAGAGTACAGTTGTCGTGGAAAAAATGTAAAAGAAATAATGTGAACAATATTGGAGCACAGATCATACCTTGCTCTTGTTACAGAAACATTAGTTCTTTGAAAATTAGACATAAATCCCACATATCCCATGCTATTATATCTGACAGTTGATATTATTATTACATCCTCTTCGCCACCTTGGAAACCATCAATAGTGGAAACCTTTACATAAAAGTCATTATTGACATCACCATCAAACCTTCTCCCAAATGCATCTTGAATGGCATTAACCTGAGCTTTGTATGGTGATATAACTCCAACACTAACTCTCTGTCTTCTGGAAGTTGATTCTGTAAAGAGTCAATAGATGATAATAACTCCTTTGAAAGACAAAAGAAATCACTTGGAAGTTACATGGGTAAAGCATCTCATTAAAACATTTCTAGCTCGGCATAACCTATGGTAAAATTGACTAAAATATTAGATCATATTTATTAGAAAAGTTAAAAGTACCTTTAAAAAGGTTAAGAACAATTTCGGAGACCACAGCTACTTCCACCATATTTTTACGGCTATTCCCTTCCGTAAGTTCATCTTGTCCAAATGCAACATTTATAAAAGAGTAGGACTTGAACATATCTCCACGTAGAAAATGCTTCTCATAGCTTCTTTCCTTGACTCTTGGAGAGTCCAAAATCTGTTTGTCATAGAACTCAATATTTGGAAACAAGCTTATTGATGGATGCATTCTATATTGAATGTTAAGGAGGTGTTTTTTATGACCCAAAAGAACCAGCCTTTCAAATAAACTTCTCCCAAATCCTGCCTTATCAGAAATCTGCATATATCCAAATATTCCTAGGGTGTTTAGTTTTTAATCTGCGAATTTCATAAAAGGAAAATAAAGAGAGACAAGATAAGAAACATATTTGCATAGACAGTATCTAATAAGACTGGAACACACCTCACTTTTGACTAGTGCAGGCAATTGTTTCTCATCTCCAACAAGTACAACATGGCGAAGACCGGGAAGTTGTAAAGGTATATTTGACTCACATTCTTTGAGTTGGGCAGCTTCATCAACAACTAACATTTCTAGGCTATCAAGCGTTTCATGCAGTCTAGCAGAGCTTGAAACAGTACAAAAAATCATACGAGCTCTTTTTAAACAAAAGCTCTTTACTGAATGTTCATCAAAAAAATCAGGAAGATTCAACCCATCTTGAAGTGATTTCAGTATTTTAAGGCATTCATTCCTGGTTGTACCCAGCTTAGACTGCCAAGTACAGCAACTAACATCAAAATCAGTTGTAGTAAAGGCAAGTAAAAATCCTTCCTCAGTAATGGAATTGCATGATAGCACAGTTGCAAGAACTTTCAGCCGATCAAGACATTCAAATAATTTTTTCATATCTCTTAATGGAAGAATAGAAGTTGGCATATGAGTAGACATATTTATAGCAAATGTCGTCATCTTTGACCTAATGGAGTTAAATTTTTTCTTGACAAACTCAAGAAATGGCAATCTTTTTATTTTGTTCTCTTGAAAAAGAAAATCCATCTTCTCTTGTTTATCATATTTAGTTCTTTTTCTTTCCTTAAAACACAACCTGTTGTCACTTAAAGTATTATTAACTATCCTCTTCCACTCATTTTGCACACAAATTTTTGGACCTTGGGAATAGATGCCCTTTTTCTCTTGATTTGTTTGTTGACTTGCAAGTAGTTCCATCTCTTCTTTCAAACAATCATCATCATCTTCCTCGAAGTCCCTCTCATCGTCACACCTCAAATACTCACGATACTGGATTTCTGGGTTTTCTAGTAACCATATCATCTGTTCTAAATGATGTCTCCAACCAGAGAAAGGTGCAAAGCACTTGGAAAGAATTTTTGCACGGTAATCAAGAAATATATCAAAAAGATCATGACGAGTGTCAATCTTCAACCGCTTTCTGTTACCAAATAATACTATGTCCCCAAGACCATAAATGGGATAGTCAAGGGACTCCATTACTAGCCTGAGAAACCGAGATGTAACTTCCAGTACTGCTACATTAGTTGGGGCACAGGTAAGTGTTTTGCATTTCCTTCTGAGGAGGGAAAATAATAATGAGCCAACTGTTTTTGTTTTCCCTGTCCCAGGAGGGCCCCAAATTAGTTTCACAGAATTTCTGTGAGAACATTCCCTTGCAGCTACACAACTTAAAACTCCCTCTTCTTGTGATTTGTTCAAATCAAAAGAGCGAATGACAGCACCAAGATTTGATGTATCAATAGTGCGCCTTTCACTAGAGAAACACTGAGAACAATTTTCTCCAGCCTGTAAGAAGATGCAAAAACAATAAGTGTATGTAAATGTATTAATCCAATCGTTATGGTAAGCTTGATAAGGTACCCCAAAAAATAGAAAGGGAAAAACAAAAAGTATTGCATTATCGTCTATTCAGTTGTACAGGCATACCCAAACAGTGATACTGTAAGGTATACAACTATAAAGAGAATTAACCACTGTTCTTACAGCAGAATTAGGTTGGAGCAGTTGCTTGATTATATACATGCTTGGACCATCCGGATCTGAGTTCAGCGCATTCCATATATGCACATTTGTTGTCAGGCTACTAAGATAGACAGCAAAACCGTATATATATCTGCCATCCTCTTGCATGTACACTTCAAAACTAATGGGCTTTGATGCTAGTATTTCAACCATATAAACATTTCCATCCTGAAGATACTGTCTTACACTTCTAATTAAAGCAATAAGATAGGAATTTCCAGGCTTGTTCAAATCATCAACGCATGTCGGCCTCATATCAGTCAAAGCAATGATATGTCCAGGCTCAGGCTCGTAAATATCTCCTTTTTCATAACTATCCACTGTTGTTTTCATTTCAATCTTGTAAAACAAATTATGGGGAGGATTGTAACCTTCAGCAATATCAACATTAGTTATTTCACATGATGGAGCTTCTGAAATTGTCTTAATGCTTGAGCATAAATCTGCACGAACTTCCTCAATAAGAGGTAATATAAACGAGTTCAGGTAGTAACATCCTGATAAGAATGTCTTCGGGATTTGCTTCACCTATTATAAGATATACATATTATAGTTTTAGAAGCTGATTACATGTAAAAAGCACAGGAAATGCTTCATCCATTTCCTTCAACAAATTTTCAGTATTAATCGGAATGCTTAGTACGCATCCCCGCAATTGCCGAGGAGCATGCATTGCATATTTCAACGTGCAAGTATAAAATTCATTTGATGCCAAACAAATTGAATCACAACAATGCAAAAACCATATGCAATAGTCAAAATGCTCAATAGTACCGGACAGCATGTTGCTCTAAGGCTACAAGCCTGGTTAGACAATCACATTGTAAGAACACACACAACAACAAACAAGCCTTTCCGCAGGTAACAACCTCATAATAGTTATTAACCTAAAGCAAGATTCTCAGTTTTCCTTTCATAATAGTTATTAGCCTAACTTTCTCTCTAATGCACATACACAATTGACCAAATTCCATGAAACGAGACTTGAATGTGCCAAACTGAAAACTTTATATGGTAAACCATAGCTAGTAACAGTGTTAAAAAAAGAGGGATCATCATGGAAGCGCCATAAATAATAAAAGCATATATTCATGTGTGTGTGTGATGATGGGGGGCATGAATAATCAGACCTTGTCTCTATAAAGATCATCGTTGAGCACATCCTTTAGAGACCAAGAGAAAACCGTGCTCACCAAGCCATGACCACGTTCCATCACTACTTAGGGTTAATACTGACGAATTCAATCAGATTCTGAGTGATCACAGCAGAGACAAAAAGGAATGATCTTTATGAGTTGAACAGTCATGAAAACAAGTGGGGGGGGGGGGTTGAAGAAAAAGGAACAATTTCAATTTCTGTAGAGGAAGAAGAGGAGGAAGAACAAAAGGATGTTAAAACTGCATAATATACACATTGAGAGGGAAGGAAGGAAAGAGCGGCAAACCCATTTCAGGGCTTTGGTTTTTGGTGAGTATATGATGGTTTGGGTCACAGTGCGCCGTGATATCAATATCAATATGAAAATTAATATGAACAAATGTTGTGTATTCAATAAATAAATAAATAAAAAACATTTAACGAGGTCATCAAAAACTATTTTACGTTTGAGGAAGAATTTTTTTTTTCATTAAGGTCACATTTTATGTAATTTTTGAGAAATATTATAATTACTAAGGAGTTTGAGAGACACTTACATGCCATTTCCTACCAAGACAGTTACGAGATTGAGGATGTCAGGGGCAAGGCGGATGGGATTTGGGTTCTTAGTAATTAGAGGTGTAAAAATGAGTCTGACCTGTGAGCTTGGCTCATTTACCTGGTTAAATGGATGAGTTTTATATGTAAAAATGAGCCTAGCTCGTGAAATGTTTTTTTTAATTATAAAAAAATTAATTTTTTAAAAATTTCATTTTGAATTCTAAATTTTATTTTGGAGCTTAAGAATTTACTTATAATTGAGCATGTTTAACTATTTATTATGCTTAATTACTTAATTATATTTATATTGCTATATAGCTGAAGTGTTATGACATAAATATTGATAAATTTTGCATTTTATTCTTTCAATGAGTGCCTACGCCCAACAAGTTGATATATACTTTCAAGTCTACGAGAAAGAGTTCTAATTGTGTTTTTGAACAATAACATAACAGTCACATCAATGTTATATGTTGTAGTTTACTTAATAAAAGTTGTATTAATTCATGAATCGATTTCAAATAGCATTTGAAAGCATTTGATATCTTTCAAGCAAGATAGTTGAAGGAACAAAAAAGATAATATAATATTGCAATCAACCATTTAAATTATTTCTTTCTAATTAATTAATAGATAGACGATAAAAAATAGTTAAAAATGATCGCGCATACTTATTTATAATTTTATATTTAAATTATAAAATATAGACCAAAATTTTAATTTTTTAAAAAAATAAACAGACTAACAGGCTGGCCTGTTTAGACCCGTGAACCGACCATAAACAAGCCAAATCTTAAAAATAGGCATAATTTTAGCCCGGCCAGCTCGTTTGACACCCCTACAACATGCTCTTAAAATAAGAAGCATCAATTGGACCTTGCTTTTCTTTTCCTTTTATTTTTTAATGTAATGAAAAATATAACATTTTAAACCTCGTTTCTTTTGTCCCTTAGTTATTTTTTAAGACAAAAAATTAACGTCAATTGAAATTGGTCCCGTTCTATTAGCCCAATTTTGAGAATTTGCTTATTTTGTTTTGGTTTGGGTAATGGGATTAGGACTTTGTGAAATTATCCCAACATGCTCTTAAAAAAAGACGCATCAACTGGATCTGCTTTATTTTTTTTCTCTTTTATTTAATGTTATGAAAAATACAACACTTTAAATTATTTTTCCTTTTACAATAATATATTAATATTATATTAATAGTTCCTAGCATTGAAATTATATTAATTGATTATATAGTCATAATTTTAAATATGTTGAGTTTTTTATTTATAATTATTAATATTTGATGTATCAATTTTTTTTAATATTTTCATTTTATTATTATTTTGTAGATTGCTTGTGATGTTGACACACGAATTTTAATTTATTGAAATGATTTTGTGTTATATATTGTATAGATTTTTGTTGTCCTTTAGTTTTTTTAAAAATAAAATAAAAAACATCAATTGAAATTGGTCCCATTCAATTAGTCAAATTCTGGGAATTCTCTTATTTTGTCGTTTGGATAATGGGGTAAGATTTTGTATCTCAACATGCTCTTAATAGAAGTATCATCAATTAGATCATTTTTTTATTTTACAAAATATAACACTTTGAATTATTTTTTATATTATTTTTTCTAATCACTGTATCAATTAAAAAATGTGGATCAGTTTAAATCATTCCTCGTTTCTTTTGCCTCTTAGTTATTTTTTAAATAAAAGAAAACATTTATTGAAATTGGTCACATTCAGTTATTAGTCCAATTCTAGGAGTTCACTTATTTTATTTTATTTTGGTTTGGGTAATGGGGTTAAGACTTTTTGAAATAATCTCAACATGTTCTTAAAAAAGCAAGCATTAATTGGACTTTTCTTTCTTTTTTCTTTTTTTTTTATGTAACGAAAAATATAAATATTTTAAACTTCGATTGTGATAAAATTAATGTGACAAAATTTGATTAGTTAAAAAAATATATCAACCATTTATGTTAATATAACAAAATTTAATTAGTTGAGAATTTTAAAAAAAAATTATGTTATGAATGGATTCAAATTAAACTCTTAACAATAATTAGTTTAGTTTTGTTCTACCTAAAAACAAATCGATTGTGAAAATCAATTCGAATTAATGTCATCGATTTGGTTCGGATCAATTCACTCCCTACACTCGTAGGGGAAAAAAACTTTGCATCGTCTTTGAATTAGAAGTTTTCTTGATGAGAAGGATTATCTGCCAGCAATATAAATTGGGAATAAACTTTATTCAGTGACAAAAAATTGTCAAATAACTACGAAAGATACCACAATAATAAAATGGAAATACATGGAGAAAATTAAGTAATAAAAGGTACCATTTTAAAAAAAAGAGTAAATTTTGTTTATTCATCCCAAATTTTTAGATATCTAACACTCAAAGAAAAAATACAAGATATGTACCCCAAAAAAAATACAAGGTTATCATATTTTACTTTTTTCAATGTTTTTTTTATGGTAGACCCACACTTTTACGCTTCATTTAAATTGGAAGATAATCATGTATGCAAATTCTTTATTTAAATTGGAAGAGAATCATGTACGAAAATAATTATATTTATCAGATTAAAAGAAAAAAAAATTTAAATATAATGCTTATGTAAAAAAAAATTAATTTTAATTGATTGAAAAAAAAAAAACCATACTTTCGATTTTTAGAGTGATTGTAACCTTCACCAAAACGTTAAAACATTTCACTTTTATTGTGCAAAGGGAAAAAAAAATACAAGTAAAAAAGATAAGAGTCTATTTGTTGTTCAAGGTAAAAATAAAAATGGCAGCTTTGACGTTTTTGGGCAGCACAGCTCCCTATTCCATCTTCCCCTCTCGAAACTCTGATTTGAGCCTTCCAACTCTCACCAATTCCGGCACGCAAATTTGGGTTTCGTGAGTTCATTTTCGCATAACTTCTTTTATCCTTGTCTTCTGTGGTACTTTGATTACAAATTATGTTTTTTCTTTCATTATTATTATTATTTGGATGTCACTTTGGTCTATTCCAGTTTGTTGGTTCTCGTTATATTCTAATCTGTGGTAGCTATAGATTTCAAAGTTCTATTCTTTTTCCCAATTTGTTTCAATTGCGTCGGCTCCAATTTTAGGGTTCATCGCACTCCTTAGGTGGGTAGGAGCATAACAGTGGGGTGTTTGCAGTGCAGAGTTGGTTGGTGGTTCAGATTGATTTGGTTGTGGGAAGATGCATCCTCCTTTAACGTTGCACAAGCACCCTATGTGTGCTGAAGTGAGTTTTGCTCGTTCTTTTAGTAATTATTATTGTTATTGTTGTTGATTTGGATATTGTATTGTATTGTATTACTAGTGTGCTTGTTGCGTGTGTTTAATTTGATGTATGTCAATTCATGTCTTGTGATAGTAGCTACTTAGTTGTAGGATACTTGATCCTAAACAAAGGACTCTGGTTGTGTGATGGTTATGCGTCGAGAAATTCTTCCATGCTGCCACAAGAAAAATGTTGTTGTTTCATGTTGTTTATTATTTACATCTCAATACATCAGCTTTATGAATTTTTTTTTTTTATAAAAGAAGAATTTCATTAAGTAGAGAAGAGAATTACATAAAGTAGAGGATAAGTAATCCTCAAAAATGAGACAGCAACATTAACCAAAAAACAAAAAAATCTATCAATGGAGTAAAACTTTCCAATCTCTCAAAATATATGTAAGGGAGAAACCTCTAAAGAGATTATGAGCTTTACACCAAACAGATGATAAGCGCTTAATCTTTTCCCACAAAACATGACTGTCCGAGAAATTGTCATTGAATACGTGAGAGTTGCGTTCTAACCAAATCTAAAAACTATACATTGCCACAAGTAGTTAGCTTCAGGACACACCCAAGATTCACCAAAGATCCCAAACAAATTATTCCACTATAGGCTAGCCGCTGAACAGTGCAAAAAAAAGGTGTGCAACTGATTCTGAATTCTGAACAGTGCAAAAGCTGATCTGTTAAGTTGTGAATGGTGCCTAGCATAGCTTTTTTCCTTGCTTTGGGAGCTTTTTTAGAATTTCTCTTGCGTGTAACGTAATTTTGGAACAATGGGAATGTGGCTTAAGCTGCAAAGAGGTATCGCCCAGGCCCAAGGGTGATTTGTGTCCTGTCAATTCTTAAAATACCTTTCCCTTGCCTTGTCAATCTACAATTGACTTAGGAAGAGAAGCCAAAATTTTTTATTTTCTTTCTCAAATAGCCTCTCCTCATGTTGTGAATTTGGAATTTTGTATCAATTTCACTTTCGCTCTTATGCTGAATGAAAATTATTATAATTGGTCTTGCAAACAATGATGATAATTTATGGTCACTAGAAACCATATTTTTGGCAGTGTCTTGTGAACCAGTATATATTGTTCGCTACTCTAATTGTGGACTGTGCTTTTGTGCAGATTATTGAGGAGTTTCAAAAGTGTCATATTGAACACCCTCTTGGAAAGTTCTTTGGCGAATGTACAGATTTAAAAGTAAAGTTAGATCGTTGTTTCAGACAAGAAGTGAGCATTTCATTTTTTGTTTGTTTCTTAATTGTCTACTTGTTTTTCTCTGGTATTCCCCTGTGATTTGTAATAATCATGGATGTGTTCCAACAGAAAGCTGTGAAGCGAAAGGCCAACTTTGAAGAGAGCAAGAAGTTTAAGGAACAATTACGAGCTTTTAGGAAAGAAAATGCCGCAAGCAGCAGTCAATAGAATTTTTTTTCTTTGCATTGTTGGAAAAGCCCAACTTTTTTTCTGCAAAGTGCAATACATAATTTTGCATTTGTTTGGAGTTTGTCTGACGATATCATTTGCAATGATCTCTCTTCTATGTTGCTCACTTGCTGTTTGATGAATCAATAAGTAGGCAGCTAAATTATTTTAAACTGAGATACATGTTGCTTCATAAATGTTGAGAGCAGCATGCTGAAAGTCAAAATTATTGGGACTCTAAGCAGTTGTATAACATTAATCAGGCAAATGAACACCCGCTTATAACAAATAGTCAAATGTATAGTTTCTAAGATCCACTTATTTGCTGTAGTTTTGACCATGAGCATAACATCTTGTTTAGATTCCACTCCATAGTTGAAATTCTGGAAGGACAATGAACTGACATGTTACAATGTCTGTTCGTGGCATTATGTGGGTGTTGCTGATGACAATTGAGGTTGACACATTAGTTTGCCTTCATAGAGTTTCTAATCAGATAGATTTCTAAACTTTGAAATCTTGATAACTGCAACTATTTAGAATTTCTTTTGATGTGTATGTATTTTCAAGCTATTTTAGTGAAGACTCCTCAACACACCATGCCATAGTGAAGGGAAAGGAAGATTCAATTACCGAAATTGGAGCTTTGATTCTGAGCTGGGTTTAAGAATATATTTTGATGCTTTGTATTACATGTTGCCAGTTCAATCTTAGCAGATTTCCATGATGATGACCATTGCTTTTGCTATGCAAATAGTGATACCACTGTTCCTCTTCTGTTTTTGTGGATGTAATGGGGGTTATTAAGCAATAATAGGTTGCTCACTTGTACTAGTTCAACATGGTACATGTTGATTTGAATACTAAAGACACTTCAATGGGGATGGTCAACGGCAGTGATAGGTTTAACAAGTGTTGGGACAAAACAATCCGGAAAAATGTACAAAAATAGGGTACAAGAACAATCCAAAAGTTAAGAAATGCTTAGGAGACTTAACTTATGAGTCTAAATATCAACTTACACACTTTGATGATTGACATTTGACATTTAATTTTATATTTTGTCCCCTTAAAATGTCGTGTCATTTATTAATGTGTGTATATTGATATTCAGACTCATGGGTTAAGCCCCCAAACATTACTCTTAAAAGTTTGTTGGATTATAAATTTTGTTCAGGCCATGATCCATACTACTGAAAATTTCGGTATAAAGTGTATAAACAATGCAATTGTAGGCAGGGCTTGATTGTAGCGATGTTCGGACCGTGAGAGATGGCATGGTGGCCAACACATCATGCAAGTTCAGGTGATAAATGGGCCATTTTTATTGGTGGTGGAAAGATTGAGGAGTGTCCATCTCTTTTGGTTGCGGTGCGTGTTTTTCACGTTGCTCCTTATCTGGAGGTGATGGGAACTGGGAAAGCAACCTCCTTGAAGTTTAGATTGATGTTGTGTTTGAGTTCACCATTCTGTAGCTTTGGTGTTCCTTTGAATAATGTTTATTTGAAATCTTTAATCACATGATTAAGCTTAAAGATATATATACTTTCCTTCCTTTGTTTGTTGCATAACCTGTTAAAAGGAAAATTAAGTAGAATCCATCAGTGTCTAGATCAGAGGTCAGAGGCACGCTCACTTGATGTTTAGGTTTTTATTTGACGTGTGATGCAAAATTGTCTATATTGTGGTGTGATTTATCTAGAGTTGTGTAATTTTATTGGTTGTAATCATAGGTTTAGCTAAAATGCTTCAACATGTTCTTGGTAAACACTAAACAGTTGTTGCCTTTGGTTGCATATCAATGAAAATATTTTCTGACCAAAAAAACAAAAAAATGTCATGCTTGCACTTCTCGCATATATGTCATTACTCATGCTTCTTCTTCCTCACGTTTTCTAGTTTCCATAACATGGCTTAAAAGAAAATTCATCCCATCCTACCTATTTATAGTTTCCCTCCCAAGTCTTCTACTAATGGTTGATCATGCGAGAAAATCTTATATGCATCAAAAATAAGAGAAAAAGTTTCTAACTACATATTAACTATTGCATTAAATATGTAGGTAAAGTGAGTGATCATAATAACTCACAAAATTGATGTGTATTCCGATTGCATTAAATACAACACAATTTTTATAGCAGAGTCTTGGTACATCTAAAAAATTTATCTGATCATGCACAAATTACCCGCCACTACTTAACTACGGTAAACCAAGAAAAAAAATGCTAAACCAAGAAAATCTATGGTTTGGGCTGGTTACTATGTTATGATTTAAGATCTATGCTATGTTGTCAAACTTGCTTCAATTATCCTTTCCACTAGTGTTTATGATGCATAATTAAACATTTTGGTTTCTAAAGTCTTTATGTTTTGTATTTTCAAATTCCAGCTTGAAACATGGCCCCAAATTATAGGCAAGTAACGTATAAAACGTGAATTCAATATTTCAGAAAACTAAGTATTGGAAGAAAATTGGAGAGAAAGGGACTACTTTAAATAGTCAAAGAGGAGAAACAAAGTTGAGATTTTTTGGTCTGGCATATTTCTCTCTAGCTAGTTGCTACCCTCTTCTCCAATAAACTACTTTTTTACTTGCAGCATTCCACACAAGCACCTGTTTGATCAAAACTAAATTATGCAACTCTATACCAACGCTGGTTATGTACTTAACCGAAGGACATGGCACCCTTCATTTCCATTTACCTAAACACCGGGGAAAATGCGGTGAAGAGCATCGGTTAGAGGTATTGCCTCTGTTTCACTCTGCCCAGTCTTCCAAACCTTGAATTTCACAGGGAAAGACGCCATTTCGCTCCATTGTTTGAGCGCAAACATTGTAAAAGGCCCTGTTCTTTCACCATAAGGAGTCACACAATGCCAAACAGGAATTGCAGGATTCTCCACATTTCTAATTCTTCCTGCTGAAATGTCTGCAATATTCGCATCCTGTTCATCATCATTGTCGCTCAACTCAATAACATCTCCAGCTGACATATTGCTAGCTTTGAGTTCTCTGACTGGAACATCTGAGACACTTGTATTCTGTTTCCCATTGATACTTGTATTCTGTTTGTCACTGATGCTTGTATTCTGTTTTCCATTGATACTTGTATTCTGTTTGTCACTGATTCTTGCTTCAATGGGGATAGCAACTGAAATGCTTTGCTTTTCCATGTTTGATTGTTTTGCATTCCATGAAGGATTCAGAATTCCACCATCTATAATGAAGCAAGTAAATGTCACTTTGATGGTAGAAGGCATATAGATCTAAAGGTTGCTTAACCATGAAATGGACATAGTGGATTAAATAGAGGAATGAAATAATACAAAATATCACACAAATAACACATTAAGTTCTAATTAGTCGAAGTGACCCTAATCTGAGTAAAACATGGAGTAGGTTTTTCAAAACAGAAAGTTACTGAAATTTGTAGAGGATCTTAATGAAATGACAAACCACGGCATGAATAAGGAATGTTCAGATAATACCACATACAGAGAGAGTTTTAAACAAGAAATAAAAACATAAGGATTTCGTATGCGATACATACAAAAAATGAAGAGGAAGAAGTTCAAACAGGAAATCCAGGCAGACCTGCAACATCTGTAGTATCATTCAGGTGATGAGCAAAACCATTGTGTTTGGAACAACGTTCAACAGACTTACAAGTCTCTTTCTTGGCTAACTCCAGCAAGTCATCTTGCTCAATGTTGTATTTTCTTGGGGAACCCTCTGCTGACGATTCGGTATCAACTATTTCAGGAATTACTTTTGGAATATCACTTAATAAACGTGATTTTTCCAATGGATCCTCAAGCTTTGTTTTTTGGTCCATGTACTCTTGAAGTGTATAGAAATATGGTTAAGGCCCAAATTGTCTATTCAAATGCATTACATTTATACAAATCCATGCAGAGAAAAATACAAAACAATGTATCAAAAAAAAAAAAAAATGATAACAGCATTCAGCTAAATTTTATCTAGAAAAACAGCTATCAATATGCATAAATATTTGGCCTTTAGCTGCTAATCTGAGGTAAAAATCTAAAGTTCTAAATCATGAAAGGATATTCTCTCCTCCATCCCTTTTCATGGGCCCGCTGAATGCGATTCCGTAACAATTCTACCTCTCTCGGAATCCGCTGCCACATAAAGCAGAATAGGAAGAGGAAGATCCAGTAAAATGAAAATGATAGGTCTGAGGTTCTTTTTATTCTACAGAATCAAGAGTCTTAAATAATGTTAACATGTCATTAGACAGATGAAGTATTTGACATAAAAGATTAAAATGGTAATTTAAAGGGCAAATTTTAAAATTGCCAGTTTAATTAATAGGTTTAGTGCCTGCTGGCATGTGCTTAAGATACATGCGAGTTTCATAATTATAAGATTCTAACTTTTATGCATGCATCACAAGTTTTAATGTGGCTAAAGATTGTAAGTCAACTTCTGCTTTTGTTACATTTCTTCTTATGCAAATTATCTGTTGCTGTCTCCTTTGCAAATGCATAGCCCGAGTTTAATTGCTAGACTATAAGAAATTGCACATCGAACTATATTTAATTCTATCTTTATAAAAAGGGATTTAGACAACACATGATATTGATATGATACATACATGTTCTATTATATCTTTATGCAGACTTCTGGCTTTCTGATCAAGCTCCCGCTGTGAAACACAAAGAGGTGGTTATCATCTGTTTGCATTGTTCTATGAATCCGATCAATTATATATTATTCTACAATTCTAACTCTTATCCACAAGAAGCATACTGCTTACACTACAAGAGAAAGTCCATGCAATCAGTTTGGGTTAAAATGGCTGAAAAAAAAATGCTGAAAGAGCCCAACCCATAACTAAAAACACATGCATAGATATATGGCCTTAAATTTATAGCATGCTTCTGTTTTCAGGAAACTACAGGTATAAATGCCCCTTCCAGCTTCCCTATGATTTACATCACTCATACACAACAAACTTACTACTGTAGGCTGTTTGAGCAGACCATTTCTCACTCTCTGATACAAATCTTTACATTCTTCCTGCAGATAATGCTAAATGTTATAATTATGAAAACACAGAAAATATATAAAGAACAACTAGGATCATTGTAGACTATGCAGCTTAAGCCTGAAAACTAGGCATAGTTTCCTATAATACTACAGACAAGCAGATCATATGTTAGAGATATTAACAATAAACTCTGATGATATAATGGGGATCCGCCTTAGAAACCCATTAACGTTCTTGGGATGAAAACCAATACTACATAACCAACATCTTACACAGAAAAACGGTTGAGAAAACGTGAATTATTCGATTTAATTTAGAAACCACTACTTATTTTGCTCCAATATATCATCTTGAAATGGGGGAATATAGCAGCAGAAAATCTTGTTATAACAGCATTAATACCTCAGTAAAGTCATCATCTGAAACTTTGCAAATAGGTACATCTTTTGGTACATTTGAAAGCTTAAGCAAAATCTCTTTGTTGATTTCATCATTCTTTGATCTGTTAATTCCTGTGATTGATGCAGAGACAGAAAGTCAATGTATGCATATTGGAAAAGTTGGTAGCCGGTAAATGATCATCACTCATGTGGATCTAAATGTATTTTCTGCAGCAGTATATGCCACTAAACAAATATTGTGACCAAAGATTTAGATTTTATGCTTTATTTTTCCTTTTCAGATATGTGCTTTAATGCAAAAGTTGTTTATTTCAATAGCTACTGTTCCTTTGATTGACTTTTTATAACCAGTGACTTTCTGGCCGTCACAAGACAATTACCTAGTACTTGTTCAACCTTATGAGAATTCTTCTGCAGATAGTCATATGGGTCACATTTGATTCTAACGAAACTTCCCATCACTTTGCAATCAAATGTTTCTGGTTGCTTCAGAAGCTCCTCCACTAAACTCCTCTTCAAGTAGACAAGCTTGAGGTTTGAACTAACTATGGCTGCAAAACAACTTTGTTTCTCTTCAGAAACTACATCCTGACGAGATTCAGTACTCGAGATCAATTTTCTCTGCCTCGACAGTTTGCATGGCTCTTTATCATTCCTTTCTTCTGAACTATTAGTGACATCAACCTCCATTTCCTCTAAATTTTCAGCAAAATGATGTGCCAGAAGGTTATGTATGCTGTTTCTATTCACTGATTGCCTCCGTAGTAAAGTCCTTAGAGGTGCATCACAAAGCACCTTTTTCTTCTTCTCGGGGTCAAAAAGCTTCTTTTCTTTGCAGTAATCCAAAACGAACGAATTAACCTCATGTTCGGAATATTCCATGCTCGTGTCTTTACCGATAAGTCCAAGAAATTCTATGAGATTTCTTGAACCCCATCCAACAAACTCCTTATTCCTGTCTTTCTGCTTTCCATTTATTGATTTCAGCTTTCCGAGGCACTTCTTTTTCCTCGGTGGTGTAATTCCTTCTGTGTCATTCCAATCATCATAATCGGAAACTATCTCCCCATCAGATTCTCCAGAATCATCTTCCCCTTCACCCATGTAATCTAGATCAAGATCATGCTTAGAGTTTTTACCACTCTTCAAGAAGTTAAGCACAGAACGAATGTGTTGAGAATTCAGCCCTTCCTTTCTTTTGATAACCTTATAATATTCTAAAAAGAAACATTCATATGTCTCTGGATCGTTGAAGTCTATCTTTACCTGTTAATAAAAGAACATGTAAGAATATAACACCAAAAGAAAAAGCATGCAGTAATAAAGAGATATGAAAGAAAACGGAGATTGTTTTAGAAGGCAAGTTTCCAACCAAGATAAAAATAAAATAAAACATTTCTTTTATGCACAGAGAAAGATATTAAACTTGGTTAGCTTGTGAAGTTAAATTCAATAACAAGGTTTACATTGAAGTTTTATTCAGCTGCATGAAACCTTCAGTTCATTAGAATCCATTAAGCATCCAACATTCAAGGCCTACATTATTATAATTCCTTAGTTAAAAATTAAAAGAAGTCTGACTTTTTTCTAGTTCCTACAAAAAGAAAGAATTTATTTGCTAAATCTAATTTCATATAAGTGATATGAATGTAAAATATACGGTCTCAACTTTAATAAAAATAACAGGGTGTCAGGGTCAAACCTGTTTAAGAATGTGTTTTCAGATTTCTCTTTAACAAATAAATAGAACATTGTGTCTCAAAAGCATTATAACAATAAGCCAATAACACGTTTAAGATATTTCCTTAAAACACAGTAAACAAGTGCCTGTGTATCATTATTATTGGCCCTCAGCATAAAAAATCTGGCATTGTATTGATTACCAAATCTTCCCACTTTGGTATTTTGCGTCAAGCCGTCAACAATTTCCAATACGTAAATATACATAAATAGCAAACAATAGTAATTGGTTATGTAGGTTTTAAATTTAGGTTATTTCTCTTTCTCTTTGGTTTTCTCTTTGTGCATATAACACATGATCGAAAACAATCTTACCCCATCAGAATCAACATTGGCATTATCTTCAATTAGTAGTGCAAGTTTTGTGCAGTGAATGCAAAGTCCTTTGTCCCTTTTAACAATAGCAAATTCAGTGTCACAGAGGCAGCGCCCACAAACAGCTGTTGGGCAGCAAAAGCACTTAAATTTCGAGGCTTTGCGACAAAGGTAGCAAAAATGTAAATCTGCAAAAACAATTTGTGCAAAACTTATTCAATATGAAAAGGATTAGCAGAAATTTTAGCTTAATCTCTTAAAAGCGAACTGCCAAAGCAAACAGAAATACGCATTTCAACATGACAGTCAACACGTTCAAAGTTTTCAACAAGGCGGCCAATTTCAGCTTCGAGCTCTACCAGTTTGTCAAGAAAACAAAAATTCACTGCAGGCGAAATCTCTTAAGGCAGATTTAACACCAAATCTTTAAAGTGCATTTGTGATATTCAAGATATGCAGGTTGGGATGGTAAAGAAGGTTTGAGAGCTAGACTTTCTGCACACATTTCCTCGTAATATTATGGTCAGAAATCACATCTCACGATGGAATCAATGGCTACCATTTCAAACGTTAAAAATATATATAAATAAATGGAGAATGAAAGAAAAGGAATTGTATTTGCATCCCAATGGTGTAGAGATAGACTGAAGCAGCTTACCGCAAGCATAACGACTGTCATCGTCCAAACAGGAATCATCTTTCCCGATACATGAAGGATGATAAGCCTTAAGGCAATCCCTTCAAGAAACAAGATTTAATTTAGCTATCAGAAAGAAGAGAAAAAAAACACTTACAGGACAAATTGTACCTTTGTAAAATCTAGAATGATCCTTAATCCAAATCCATCATTAACAAGCATATACTTATTTAAGCACAGAAACGAAAATTTCATAACTTTGGTCTGGCGCAGCATTTCAATTGAAAAAAAAAAAAAAAAAA
>QANU01108369.1:0-18631 GCA_003254905.1 Nissolia schottii
AACCCATTGAAATAACTTGTAAACTCTAACAAACACGATAACGAAATTGAGTGTTCGGATATTAAACGACATACTTATCTGCCGGGCTCAAAGTACACGAACTATCCAATCAAGTTTCCCCCACTCCATCTTAAGCTTTGAGATAATTAAAGATCATTGGTTGTGTGTTCATTTTTAGTTTTTTCCTTCTTTAAAGAATCAAACATACGACCCCTTGGCTTAATATCAAGGAAGATGTCAATTGAGCTACTAGTTCTTGACTAGCATGAGACTAGTTTGGGGAACTAGGATAATATTCATTTTGATTCTCGAAATGGTAAGTTTGAATTTCTTTAGTTCCTGAAATTTAAAATTTTATTTTTTAATTTTTGAAATGATAAGTCATAGGTTAAATTAGTCATTCAATTCATTATCATTGCTATGTTGTCACATTTTCACTGATTTGTCATATAAAATGAGACTGTGACAACAACTAGGCTTGTAAATGAATTATGATTGCACCGAAAACTGCAAATGAGCTTGTGGGGAGCAACTACAGTTGTAAATGAAGCTGAGATCTTAATTGAGATTTGCAATCCTAAATGTTTTCACAATCACATCTTCAACCTCAAATAGTACTACAATTTATAATCTCATTTGCAACCCTATTTATTATCACATTCCTATTTAATACAAGAAATAAATGAAAACATAAATGAAAATGAATTGAATAACTAAATGATTTATGACTTACAATTGTAGGGTTTAGGGTTTACAAATTAAAAGTAAGTTTTTGAATTTCAATGATCAAAGTGACTTGCGTTTGCACGTAATTTAATGACCAAAATGAACACGCCAGCCCAGTGGATCTTGCGCGCTGTCATAAAAACCAAAAACACAAAATGAGTGATAAAAAAATGATAAAGAGTAGGCGAAAAATATTAGGTGTGTTTGTTTCAGCTTTAAAAAAAGATTAAAAAATTGATTTTTAATATAAAGCTCAAAACCCTAAAAATAGATTTGTATGTCTCAGTATCGTCTGCATCTATCACAGTGATGTTACTGATCGTGTAGACGAACCCTTCTTCAATATTAAGTTTTTTAAAAAAGACTTAATCATATGGTTAGGGATTAAAAAACCATCATTAAGCTACCAATATATGTCAATGTGAACGTATTTGACATGCATTATAGGTAACACTAAATAAAAGATATAACAACATTAACTTAATATAGTATTCAACAACAGAGTTTTATACATTTTTTTATTGAGAAAAATATTAAAAATGTGTGATTATCAATCAGTTACAACTAAGTAACAATATGATATGATTGCGTAAATTAAGTAATGATAAGATTTGATTAGCTCATATTTTAAAATGTAAGTTGCAGTAACTAAAATTTGAAATATTTTTAAACAAAAATCAAATCAATCATATATTCAAATAAAAAAAGTCAATCATATATATTTGAATAAAATAATTAATCATATGTCCCAAGACAAATCGAACTTTTTGTAACTATAGTTTGAAATGTAAATTTCTTTTTGAGATAATTCCATTTAAATCAATATAGTTTAACTATATGAATATGTTACTTTATAGGAAGGATAATATTTAAAAAAGACAAGCAAAATATTAATGAAGTGTCAATTTAATATTTAAAATTTTAAAATGTTGCTCTCGTTAGTTTCTTTGTTAGCAATTTTTTTTTTAATTTCAGAGATTAATGAGAACAATGTTTTAAAATTTCAAGAATATATTAACACTTTATTTTTTCAAGAATCACTTAGGACACCAAAACATTTTTTTTAGAAAAAATTAAGACTTAACCCATATCACTATATAAGTAACTTTTACTTTAGTTCTAATATCTCAGAATAGGAACTCACTTGTGTAACATCCCAGTTTTCCCTTAGCAAAGATTTCGCATAGTAAGTTCAGGTGCGAACTCTTTTAGAGGTTGGAAGCGTAAACTATAGGTGTCCGTCAAGCATTGGGACGCCTGTGACTATGTGGTTAGGGTGGACAAGTGCCAGATTTAGAAAGGTTAGGATTCGGAATCTCGAAGGGGAGGAATAAGGCTTATTGAGCAGATGTAGAAACATAAGACAGTAAAGAGAGGAGTGTATGAGGG
Organism: Nissolia schottii; assembly: GCA_003254905.1. Taxonomy (NCBI): domain Eukaryota; kingdom Viridiplantae; phylum Streptophyta; class Magnoliopsida; order Fabales; family Fabaceae; genus Nissolia; species Nissolia schottii. Next base: position 2,116 of record QANU01108369.1, read on the forward strand.
ACGAGTGAGCGAGAAGGTGGAATAATAATCAAGTTTGATAAGATCAAGTTAGAGGGCGACTTTTCCCAGCCCCTGCAGGAATCAGTTCAGAAGGTGCAGGAAAAAGGCGAGAGAACTAGGTAACTGATAAGAGTGTAGGAGTGCCTAGGCGTATTCTGTTTGAAAGGTGAAAAATTGAGGAGCCGGGTGTTGGGGGATTTCAAGTGTGGAAGGTAGGAGAAGTAAAAGAAGAGTATGGGAGAGAATACAAAGTCGGGTTAAGCGTGGAAGTGGAGGAAATAAGTCTTTAGAGAGGATGCATGCACAGAATACAAATTGAGTTAAGAACTAGGTAAGAGTATAAATGAGGATGTCAGTATACGCCCAAGTGTAATAAGATTGAAGGAAGATCAAGAGGATTAAGTGTGAGAGGGACTGATGCAAATTAGGTTTCGCCTAGTGAAGTAAGAAAAGTTGGGTCTTGGAGGACAAAGGGGAGGTGTATTAAGTTTAAGAAGGAAGAGGCGTCAAGTGTGCAAGGGAAGTGAACAGAATACGAAATCGGGAGCGATCGAGGATGGAATGGCAACCTTAAGATATTAAGGAGAAAAAGGGAAAATCTAAAAGAAATAGAAGAAGGGTGGAGTACCAGGGAGCGTAGAGATAAGGAAGGATGTTTGTAACATCCCAATTTTTCCTTAGGGAAATAATCGTAAACATAAATATTTAATTAATTTTCTAGTCATGATTAGGGAATTAAAATGGGAAACTAATCGGTAGAACATCCCTAGGAAATAAGACGTGTCGCGGCATGAGGTTCGGCAGACAACCGAACAGTCATGAGAAAAATTCACAAACACCTTTAAATATTAATACCATTAGGTAGGGGGAAATTAGAGGATCGCGACGGTATAAGCGGAATATTTTTCGGACAACCGTGCGCGACGCACCGACACTGCGAGCGATAAAACACGAGCGAACCGGAACCGAGAAAAAAAGGAAATTTCATCAGCTGACTAGGAGAGGGAGGGCTGCACGGTCTGAATTGTGATTTTGTCCAATCCCCTAAATCATGCTTCCAAATTCCCGTCACCATACTTTTCTTACACACTACACCAAATCCCATCACTTACTCATACCTATGCCCATATCTTCTACTATTCATCACCTTTTATTAAATCCTAAAATTCAACTAATTTCTCTCACCATTCAGCCACCCAAACCGAGTTCTCTTCCCCAAAACCCCAAGAGATATTTTCATTTCCCACATCCTCCATAACAACACACTAAGCCACACCTCAAAGAACACCACCAAATCTTCAAGAGATCAAGCATTCTTACCACCCTTTTTCTGCCTCCCAAGAACCGAAACACAGCCCCTCAAGTCTCCTCATCTTTGTTCGTTTTCTTCCTCCCAAAATCAAGAGGAACAACCTCTTCACCCTCCACCTTGTTCGAAGTTCTTCACCTTAGAAAAAGGAGGAGCTCAAGCTTTGGAAACTACAAGGCTTGTGGGACTTCACTCCAAGTTTCCTCACCACCACCAGGTTTTTCTACAGGTGGGTAAACTTGGCTTGGTCACCCCTTAGTGGCTTATGTTTGCTTGTATGTGTTTATGTGCTTGTATGCCTTATGATAAATTATGTTAGAAATGCTATGTTAGGACTTAGGAGATGATTCTGAAGGGTCCTGTGACCTAGACTAGCTTAGTATATGATGGTTCAGATATGTGAAAAATCCATGAGCAAAGGGGAAAGAAAAGCAAGAAAAACAAAGAAAACAGATTCTGGTTCGTCAGGTAAAACTGGGTAGTTCTGCGGAAAGTGATGGAGAGGAGTATGTAGAGAATTGTCGAGCGGCGCCTGGGACGGTGCCGAGTGGGTTCCGCAGAGGATCCCTGGGGTGTGAATGTGAGAAAATGAGAAAATAAGTAAAGTAAGCGCCGAGTGGTTCCACGGAGAGTGACTGATAGAAGTCTAGAAAGTTGATGAGCGGCACCTGGGATGGTGTTGAGTGGTTCCGTGGAGAGTGACTGAGAGGAGTATAGGAAGTTGATGAGCGGGCACCTGGGATGGTGCTGAGTTGTTCCGCGTATAGCGACAGAGAGGAGTCTAGAAAGTTGATGAGTGGACACCAGGAGTGGTGCTAAATGGGCTCCACGGAGGAACCCTGGAGTGATGAGAGGGTTATGTGAAGGATGTCAAGTGAGCACCAGGAGTGGTGCTGAATGGGTTCCGCGGAGGACCCCTGGAGTGATGAGAGGGTTATGTAAAGAACGTTGAGTGGCACCAGGAGTGGTGCTGAATAGCTTCCGCGGAGGATCCCTGGAGTGCTGAAAGGGTTACGTGAAGAGTGTTGAGAGGACACCAGGAGTGGTGCTGTTTAGGTTCCGCGGAGGATCCCTGGAGTGCTGAGAGGGTTACGTGAAGCGTGCTGAGTAGGCACCAGGAGAGGGTTCCGCGGAGGGCCCCGAAGCTGTTGAGTGTTTACAAGTACGTGTATGATGAATGAATGAGTTATGTTTATGATGATGTATGTGGAACATTGCATGTAGAATATGTATGTTAGGAATGATTATGCTATCATGCATCATGAGAACTAGAGGTTAATCACATAAAGTTTAAAGAGCATAATTGAACCTTAGGGAACAAGTATGTAGCTATATGATAGGAAGCATCTCTCTTGGCGGACACGCCCCTCACTAGTCCCCCCAAGGGGGTGGATTGGTTAATGATGATGAAAGAAAGGAAAGAAAGAAAGTAAAGAAAGGAAGAATGAGAAAGGATGACGTCACACCTAAAGTTATGAGATGATGATGTATGAGTTCAACGCTTGGTTGCGTCGCAAGGGCCAGCCCCCCCTCCTACCTAGTGGAGGTTAGCCCACTTGACTGGCGGTGATGGACATTAGACCCCATCGGTGGTTAGCAACCACTCTGGTGTGAGCGCAGCTGGGTCGTCGTCAAGTTGGGAGCAGAAGTGGATGTAGTCATTTGGCCACGACTACATGAGCGAATGACTAGAGGAAAAGCGCTAACCCGGGTAAGCCGGTATGCGTAAGAAAAAGAATAAGAAGACGCTAACCCGGGTAAGCTGGTATGTGTAAGAAAAGGAAAGAAGGACGCTAACCCGAGCAAGCCGGTATGCGTAAGAGAACCCCATGCATAGAGTATAAAATGAATGTGTATGAACGATGTGATGAACAAGTATGTGATGCATAAGTATATGATAAAGTATGTAAGTATGTGTATGAAGTAAATACCGTCAAGAGAATGCTCGAGACGGCTATGTATATACGCGAGAAAAGTTAACAAGCACGAGAACTTAGATAAGCAAGACTAGTTCCCCAGTCACCTAGTAAAGTAGATAAAGTCGTTCAGGACTTTAGGCCAAATAATAATCAGTAGGATGTTAGTATGCATGTTCACTTAGAAACACATGAGCGGCCGGTTGATAAGTGAGTTAAAAGAATCCCCCGACACCAAGGTAAACCACTGAGGATGAATGTTCTCACCCCCACTCACTTATGCTTCCAGGGGCAGACGTGAGCTATGCGAAGCAACCAGAGGATCAAAAGAAAGAACGGAGGACAAGTCATCGATGACGGACAGACAGATCTTCAAGGCTATGAAGACATGTTGGGCCAGTTAGGCACTAGTTGAACTTTATGATGTATATGGATGATTATAACATGTATATGTACTTTATTATAATATTATGTGATTTGTTGTACTCATTTGTGATGGACCATGTATTGATTATGTAATTGCTTAGACTAAGGATAATGAATATTCATAAGTCCCATCGTTTGTCTTATATACTTTGATTCACACATGGCTCATATTTCGTAATTACGCACTCAGTAGCAAAGTTTTAAATTGGTCCATATTTTCCTTAATCTAGTATTTTCGAAAAAGTAATAAGGGACTATAAGTATTCCCACCAAGTGATTAACATCCTAGTGAGCATTGCGTACTACTCGAGGGTATGCAGTTAGCTAGGGTGTTACAACTTGAATGTTGAGTCATTGAAAGTATAAACTTAAACTAGTGCAATACATGAAAATTGTACAATTTGATGTAGAAAAAAAAAAGAGTTTACATATAAATTTTAATCATATTGTTAAACCAAAAAATTAAAAAATGCTAAGAATATAATTTTTTTTTGGTTTATAATATATTTTAGTAATACAAATGTTATAAATAAATTTAAATAAATAAATAATTTTAATGCACAATTAAAAATGACAATAGGGTAATGTGGGAGCAAAAGACAATCCTTTGCCCCCTCTCATACCGTGGATGAAAATTCACTTTATCCTCGCACAGGTGCCCGTGTTTTACCACTCTGTATAGATGAATAAGTACCATATAGATGACCAATATATCATTAAAAAATTAATATTTTGTCCAAATTTAACACAAATAAAGTTGTTAAAGGTAACAATTTTGAGATGTTCATAACCTGGTCCGGCTTGATGGCTCTGCCAACCCAGCTCAAAGATTTTTTAGTTGGGTTCGAATTATTAAATTTAAGTCGGTGACCTTTCGGGACATGTTCAGGTTATTCGTTAGGTTGACCTAACCTGGCCTGAAGCCATATAATTCTTTAAAATTAGTGATAAATTAGTTAAATGGTAACAATCCCCAATTTGGTAATCAACTGAGGTTTGATCAAGTGTTAAGGGGTTAGTCCATCACAAAGTGACAAACCATAGTTCAAATCTCGGCTAAGAATTTAAGTTGTCTAAACTTAATTGTTAGTACTTATATAGGTAGGGATGGCATATCCTACCTGTGGACACCTACCTTGGTGGATATGGTCAAAACTCACTCTATTATAGATAATTATAAGCACAAGTAAATTCTCGAAATTACTCTTATGGGTTAGGGTAGGGTTAGGCATGAATGTGATTGCCTTTTTTTTTGTTAAATTATTGTTTTTAAATTATTTTGTATGCTTTAGTTTGATTTTTTTTCTACGTATCATAACCTTCGAGTTTGATTTCTCCCTTAACCTAAATATCACCGCCGGGTAATAACCCTGAACCCAATTAAGCTATTTTGACACAAACCAGTACTGTCTTAATTAATTAGTTGGTTGCTGATATTTTGATAATTAAGCTCAATTCAAACATTGATTTGTGAGAACCATCAAACAATAAGTTTTGAAAAAAAATTATAAAGCAAAATTAAAAAATTAACAAGATTTGTAGCATACAAAATGACCAAAATGATCATCCCATATTAATATTATAGAAGCAAAAACTTAAACATAGATATGATTTATTTAGTACCCATAGTAGACTAAACAAGCCTAGGCACCTCTCCACACACTCATAACAAGCAACCAAGTAGCGAAGACATACACTGGACAAAGGACACAAAACACAATTAATTTAATTATTACATGACTAATCATCACCAAGTCTTACTTCACCAATTCTTACAGGACCTTCTCGGCTTCAGCACTGGGGTGTGATTTTTCAGTCACATGATCATAATGCATCCCATGGCAACACCTGTAGTTCACACTTTCAATTTCCATCTTATGCCCACATGATGCATCATGGCAATACATCGTTGGGACACTAGAGCGAATGTTATCCAATTGAAAGCGGACACATTGTGGAGGAGCACTTAATGTCAAACTTTCATAGTAGTCTTTGAAAGCAATGTCAAAACCTCGTAACTCCAACACATTGTTCCTCCAAATCTCAAATCCCTCCAGCGTACTCATCATTAAGTCATTGTAACCCATCAGCAGCACATTCTGCCCTTTACTCACCAGAGCCCACCCTTTCTCGGTTTTCATGGAGAGCAATGTCTGTATTTCCTTGAGGACAGATTCAATTTCAAAGTCGGCCTTTTGGATCTTGCTGAGGAATGAGTTGGTGATGTTCGCCCAGAACTTGGACTCAATGGTAGAATCATCCTTTGCTAGGTTGAATTGCTCTATGAAAGTCTCTGTTTGCTTCATAATGGGATCCCTTTTTATGGTATCCAAGAGAGTCCCAAACCTTTGAGTCCATCTGTTGTCGGTGCCTCCATAGATAAAGATATACTTGTTCTCTCGACTCTGATTCACAAAATCATGTTTTAATAATTAGTAATAGTAATATAATTAATCAATTGAAATTGTTTGTACATATAACTAATCAATTGAAAATAGTCCCTCCGTCTAGACACAATGATTTAAAAATGTTTTTTTTTTAAAAAAAGTCAAAGCAAAATCAATTATGATAACATAACAAATTAACTGTTTTGTGCCGTCTTTTTTAATTTAGAGAAATACAATTAATATACGAGAAAAATTAAAGAGTGAAAAGATTTGTGCTTACAATCCACTTTTCAATCTCTGAATTAATCTTAATTGCTTCACTCCAAAACCAATTCCAGTGCCTCAAAAGTTTTTCATCATCACCGTACCCAAATGGGAAGGCTTTGATGCCCCACACAAAAAGCATGTGTAATGCATTTTTGTTTATTACTTCCCCTCGAGCATTAGCCACCACCACAATAGGCTTACCTTGGTAGTGCCACTCCTCTTGGAGGGGTTTGAAACCTTTTATGAGTGAGAAGTATTGCACCACATACCACGATGGCATAAGTTTTTTCCAATGTTTAAATTTTTCCTCCTCTTCTTTGTCCCATTTCTCCACAACGGGAACCCATAAAACCTTATAGTCCTGCTTGTCTTTGTCTTCTGTGAACGACTTGTGAATGGATTCTAGAACCCAAATCTCATCTTGAATGTTTTCAAGCCCAGAAATAAATAATAGTAGGTTCTTTGTCTTCAACACTTCTAGGTTAACCTATTTGGTCACAAAAGAAATGAAGCAATAAGGATGTAGCTTGAATGATGGGGATTCGCTTAAAAATAAGCTTGAAAATAAGATTATTATTTTTGCACTAACCAATTCTGGAGCAGTACTATTATCAAAGATTTCAAGTTGCTTATAATCCCTAGGGAAGATCAAAGCTTCTAAAAGCCTTATTATTCCAGAAGGAGATTGGAATACTGATAATCGCCAAGCCAAGTCCCTTGTGTGATCTGCAATAGATACAAAATCTTTGGTCAGTATTAGATAAATTAATCAACGTTGGTTTGACTTTCTAAGAATTGGCTATGATGTTGACAAGTGAGAGGTCAACTCCACAAGATAAACAAGAAATGAATAAGAAAGCTTTGTATGTAACCTATTTCGGCTCTGATTTTTTCCCGATCATCATTTAATTGTGTCAGCACAATTTTGAGCCTCCCAACTACTTCAAATTTTATGTTCCAGTCCCTGAATCAAACAGAGATTTGTAAAAATTATTAGCAGGATGAGAAAGAACAAAATTGAGGAAATATGATCAAACATAGATTGGATTACACAATGTGACATGAGACTCACAATCCGGTCATTTGAGTAGCGCTAGCAAGAAGGGCCACGATTGCCCAATAAGTGTAAAGATCTCTAGGAGCTTTGTACAAAGTAGGGACATCCTTGGGGATGAAAGCCTTGTTGGCAATCCACTTCTCGAGCTCAATGATGCCCTCAATGAGCTGCAAGGTGCGGTCAACCAGAGTGTTGATGAGGTCAACATTGCTCTGACTCGGCTTCTCCACGTCACCAAGCCTGAACACGTGGAGCTCAAGTGCATTTTCCTTGTTAGCAGCTTTCATGAGGGAGAGGCGCCACGTTTCTCCATAGTCCAAAGCAAAAGCAGTGAGAGCAATCACTGCTTTTGCATCCCATGTGTAACTTCGAAGATTTTCAAGTATCCCCACAACAGATTCGTGTGCAGTAGTCGTGTTGAATGGCTTGCATGTCATCTATTATAATCACCATCACCACCATGTTGAGTTAGAGAGGATTTAAATTAGGTTTAAGTATGATATTCTTTTCCTATCAATTATTATCACTTTACTCATGCAAATCAATCATTAACATGTATCAAGTTCGGTAAGCTATGCTCAATGTTCATCTTTTTTTTCTTTTTTTACTAACGCGAGTTTACGCTTGTCAAATAATTATGTGTCTAAGATAAGGAGTTGTTACCTAAGAATATTTTTTCTTGACTTAGAATATTTTGTTGGATATATTATTAAAATTATTTCATGATTTCGATATAGACACTTGGACTATGCATACTCATCAAACGCAAAAAATTAAGGAAATGTCATATTTCAATGATGTGGACATTAATCATGTAAATGGTGAGTTTTTGTTAAAATGGGATCTCAATGATAACCTGACAGGAAATCTCTTTCAGCGTCCTGTAAGAAGGCATGAGACTAGTTTGGGGAACCTTGTCTTCCACCAGCTCAATGGATTTGGCACGCTGCATAAAAACCAAGAAAACGAAATGAGTGATTTAAAAAAAAAAAAAAACAAAGATTAGACTAAAAATATAATTGCACAAGTATATATATGGCAGCTTCTATAAACTCAATTTGAGCGCTTCTTTAAAAAAGAAAAAAAAAATCGTGTTTCTCATATATTAAAGAAGGGCTTTACAAACTGTACTCAAGTGATTTTTTTTTAAATGAATACATTCAAGGAAATCGAAAAAATAATGAAATTTATTTTAGAATAAAAACAAAAACTTAAAAAATTTAGGATTTGTTTAGTTTTTATTTTTAATTTATTTTTTATTTTTCAAAATTTTGTAAAAGTTAACAAAAATTGTTTCCTATTTTCAAGCTCTATTTAATTTCTTTTTTCATTTCTTATTTTTTTTATTATTTTAAATTAGTATCTTGCTTTTCAGAATCTTATAAAAAATATTAAAATTAATAAAATGGTGTTTCCTATTTGTACTACGTCCTTAATAAAATCCTAAAAAATAGAAAGCATATTGCAAACAAAAAATAAAGTCATGAAATAAAAACATAAATTATAACAAATTTTACTTTTCAATAAAAATTATTCATTTCTTATTTTCATGAGTTTTACTGAGAGCACCTTGTAAAAAGTCAAAAGTGAAAAATTTTATTATTTTTAATGCATTTAAAAACTTATTCTGCTTTTAAGAAACTTGTTAGATACACAATAAACGCTAAAAAAAAGAGAGAAAAAGTTGACGAATGTCTTAAATGTATTTGCCAAGAGGAAAAGGTAAAAATGTTTTACTAAAAGAGTAAGCATATTGTGTTTTTAAGACATCGAATACATCAAAAACAATTAAGAGAATTATGTTTAACTCCTTAACTAATACTTTTAAACAAAAAACATTAAAAGAATGATTTTGTTAACGAGTGTCATAAATGCACTTATTAAACAATAAAAAAAATAAAATTTTTAAAACTTTACTGAATAAAATGCATTAAAAACTTCAAAGAAAAATATTAATTCTTTATTGAAGGTTGTTAGAACATTTGTTATTAAAATTCTTTAAAAAAAACAAATACAAACAACTTTAAAAGATGGTATGATAAGTTAACTTTTAACCTTGAGGTCGAGTGAGCCCCCAAGATGGGTGGAGCTCCGAACAATTTTGGTGACAACATTGTAAAGAGAGTCAACATTGTGCCTAACAGCCTGGGAATCATGGACCCCAATGATGTTCGTTGAGATCACATCATCAGCCACACTGAATATGCCTTCAAACCACCAGCAATAGAGGCAGTAAGGGCAGTATTAGGCACTAATGAAGCTGCCTTCTTCACAATGTTTGTGACTTTGAAGTGTGATGATGATCCCCTCAAATTAGGCATCTTATAATTAGGGCTCTTAATGTTAGAAGATCAAGAAGAAGAGAGAGTATAGTAGTGATGTGTGTGCTTGTTGCTTCAGGCTAGTGCTCTCTATTTATAGTCCCATTCGGAAGATGAGTTTATATTTCTTTATTTTTTGGCACTTTGCTAAAAGACACAGCTTTTGTTCACAGTTACACACACGAATCTTGAACATTGAAAGATTTAATAAATAGTAGTATTATAAGAAAAATATATATAAAATTTAATATATTTGAACTTTAGAAATAATTTTTTATATGATATTTTTCAAATTTTAATAAATAAGTATAATTAAGATTTATTAGTAAATTAATAAAAATATTATATTTAAGTAAAACATAAATTTCTCAATTATGGGGCCTACACATCTGAAATTCTTTTATGCAAAGTGTGAAATGTGAGCACATATTTTAGTTTTAAAAAGCACGTGCACGTGAAATCATGCATTTAACAATAATTGTTAACTAGATCGAGACAGTGACTTATATATAGTAAATATAAAGGTCAAGTAAACGGATTATACCAAATAGGTGTTGCCCATGTGAGAGATGCATGTCAAGTACTCAAGATCCTTTAAATACAGGAGTTGTTAAATGTAAACGGAGTACTCGAAGATCCTTAAATACAGGAGTTCTTAAATGTAAACGGATCAGACCAACTAGGTGTTGCCCATGTGGTTGTTATGAAGACACACACACACATATATATATTAGTTGATGTTAAAAAGGTACCGAAGGAAGAAAACTGTATATTGTAGATCCGATTTGGTAACGCTGTTTGACCAAAAAACAAAAGACCAATCTGGTAAAGCTGCTATGAGGGAACAAGCAGTTTTAGGTAGGTATACCACTTCAAATTTCATGTCTCAATGAACAAAAGCAAGTGGAAACTAATGCAAGGTGTAATTTAAGGTGCACTAATTTTCTGAGTAATTAAATTTTTGGAGTATCTAAAACATTTTAGTAAATACATAAAATATTGACAAAATTATCTTTACATCAAGAAACAAATTTTTATTTTTAATACAATTAGTATTCTATTTACATCTATTATAATAATAAATGGCTCACTATAATTAAGGGTGTGAATGAAAAAAAAAATTACACAAATATTATAAATATACAAATATTTTAAAACAATGAAAAATAGGGAAAAAAAACTGTTAAAACAAAATAGGGAGAATATTAAATTTAAAGGTGTATGCACAGCAAACAGCAGTGGCCTTTATTTTTCATTAGACACGTAAAGTCATCAAATTTAGGAGGCTAATAGTACCCCACTTATTCGTCATACACAGAACAGATCTTAAACTACAAAACCCAGTGTTTTATTGGACCACGCAACAACCAAGCTCTTCAAACAGAAGATGTGAAGTTAAAGTTGGCACAATTATCGTGCTCCAGGAACAGTGACCTGAACCCAAGCCTGGATGCAGCCAAGTCAAACTGCAGCAAGTTGTTCTCCAGCTGATGGGCCCCAATTGTGATTGAAGTCACGGGCCGTGACCCACCATTGACAAAGCCAACTTGGGCCGAACTTGGGCCTGACCCAGCATCCACAAAGCCCAAACAAATCACATCACCAAGCTGGACCATAGAGTTAGCCCCAATGATGTTCCACACCACATTATCATTTTGCAGCACTAAATCTATAGAAGGCACACCCGGGCCCATCGGAGAGAACCCGATGTCCTTGGTAGCGAAGCATGTCCCGAAAGGTGCCACAGGTGTGACAGTAGGGGCCCCCACCGATTTGACAAAGGCCTCAGCCACGGCCTTGTAGATTGTGGTCTCCATGACTGCGTAGGGGTTCACAGTGCTGATCTTGGTCCCACCAATCCCATTCCTGTCAATGGACAATAGGGTGGTGTTCAGTGGGACCACCTTGCCGCTGACCTTAATTGACTTCACNCCCCAAAAGGTGCCACAGGTGTGACAGTAGGGGCCCCCACCGATTTGACAAAGGCCTCAGCCACGGCCTTGTAGATTGTGGTCTCCATGACTGTGTAGGGGTTCACAGTGCTGATCTTGGTCCCACCAATCCCATTCCTGTCAATGGACAATAGGGTGGTGTTCAGTGGGACCACCTTGCCGCTGACCTTAATTGACTTCACCCCAATGAAGTATTCCACTGAGGGGTCACCCAAGGAAGAGGCTGGGGCAGTGCTGACTGGGTTTGTGATGAGACTACTCCATCTGTCATTGTGGATGAGCTCAAGCAGATCGCAAATTTTCTTTGGAAGCTGAAAGATGAGGCAAACTGTGATGGCACTGAAACTCTAGTCCTGCCAAGACCACCCATACCTGTAAAATCAAAGATTCAATTTAATTCAATCAAAATTGTTCAATCGTCTAAAAAAATATAAATATTTTTTATTTTTATCATTTGCAGTCACTCTTTTAGTCGGTTTCTATTTTTTGCAGGACAAAATCCGTCTCTTGTTACGAAAGATTTATTTAATTTAATGTAAAAAAATTGACTACAAATTTTATACACTCTTGTAATGCAAATTGTTAGGAATTATATTATTTGAATTGATTTTTAAAAAAAAATTAAAAAATCGATTCAAATGGCACCACAAACACCCGTTACGTACCTGTGACCCCTTTAGGAAGGCCTTTCTGGACAACATTTGATCCACATACGAAGAGGAAGTTGGGGACAGAAACCACCCTTCCAGGGGTGTTTCCATCGGTGGATTGGACAGAAACGACGTCCGAACGAACGTCGCCGGAAGTGGAGACACCGGTGACGGTGTTGCTCGGTGATTGGCCACAAACTTTGTTGGTGCTGCAGGCATGTGATCCGAAGAGTGAGCACTGGGAAGAGCCACAGGGGACCGGCTTGGAGGTGGATGAGACATAGCCCTTCTCACAGTTCACCCATAGGTATCCCCCGCCAAGGTCAAGCGTTAGCTTCACAGGGACAAGTGGTGTCCTTTGCTTGATTTGGGTGACATATTGAGGGGTGGAAGTAGAGGTGTCTTTGGTTAGAGGAAGAACAAGTGCCTTTGGCCTGAATGAGGTTTCAGCTGCGGAGGAAGAGATGACAAGTGATGAGAGAAAGGTACAAAAGAAGAAGATTGAGGAATGCATTGGAACAAGCATGGAGTAAAGTGGTGATAATCAAATTATAGATAAGATGGATATTGCGTGATGATGAATGAACGGGGAAGGTAAACGTGCTTATATAGGTTTCTCACGTGAGACTTTTCTTTGCTTGAGATATATGGGATATGGCGGTGGTGAATGAAATTGTGGTGCACACAGATTAGTGATACGTGTGTGTGTGTCAACATTGGCAACCAAGGTCCTGCAATTCATTGATGAGAAATTCTTCCGTGTTGTAAATTTGGACAACCAGCTGTTCTCCACGTTTGACTCTAACTCGTCTTGTCTCATGAGGGAGGGGGGCACATTTTACGTGCACTCTGTTATGATTTGTTTGGCGGCTTTGTGTATCGAGAGATCGTTTATCCACATGTATGCCTGTAAAAACAGACTGGCCTGGTCTGTTTAGGCCCGCGAGTCTAAACGAGTCGGACAAAAAATATGCATATTTTTAGCGTCCAAGTTAATTTATGGTCGGTCTGCAAGTTTAAATGGGCCATCTGGCAGCCTGTTTATTTTTTAAAAAAAATTAAAAAATTCAAAAAAATAAACAAAATAAAAAAAAATCTTTTCAAAAATTTCACGGATAAACGAGCTAGCCCGCGGGCCAAACGGGACTGGCTTAAACAGGTCGATCCAATTTTTTTCAAATTTTCACGCACCTTTTTTTTGCATGTAAAATCCGTCCATTTAACCGGGTAAACAGACCGAGTCCATTTTGACAGCCCTACCACATGTATTCATAATAATAATGATTATCTTTAATTGGAATATACTCACACTCTAAATAAATTTTACATTATCATTCAATTGTATATTGATATATGAGTAAATATAATTAACCATCATGTCTACTTCTTAAGAGGTCATCCAAAAGAAATAANTACATGTAAAGTTCGTCCATTTAACCGGATAAACGGACCAGACCCATTTTGACAGCCCTACCACATGTATTCATAACAATAATGATTATCTTTAATTGGAATATACTCACTCTAAATAAATTTTACATTATCATTCAATCATATATTGATATATGAGTAAATATAATTAACCATCATGTCTACTACTTATGAGGTCATCCAAATGAAATAAATTGATTGAAAGATTCTGTAAAAATATTTACACTGTCAGTACATCAAAATTAAACTCTTATTTTAATACACTCATTTATTTATGGTCTTGGTAGCTTTTATGCTACGCCTAAAAATGACATGTACACCTATGTTTATATATGAATAATAATAGTTGGTGAGGCAAAGAGTTAGTAGTTCAAGTGACATCTCCCTGACCCATTACGTGTTTAGCATCTATCTTTAAAAAATAAATAATACATGTTGAGGGCAATTAAAAGCTTAAATAAAGTTATTTTCAAAGTGGCAATTGCATCATTCAAAGTATATATGTCAAATTTTATTCAAGTATATTTATTCATGTTACTTTTTTTAGATAAAAAATTGATTTTCTATCAAATATATCATAACAAATTAATTCAGATTGCATATCTTCTTCCAATAGAAAAACATTTTCAATTAAATATGTTCAGCAATGTCCCTTTGATAGTGTGTTAATTTTATTAGCATCAACAATGTCCATTTGTATAAATTATTGTACATCGTAAAATTCTAATTCTACGTTTTCAGCATAGATCAAGGTAATATTCTAATTTTATTCTAGACATAATTCAGCAATGTCCCATTGCATACGTTTTCAGGTAAAATTCTAATTTTAATCTAGACATAGATCAACAACATCCATTTGTATACGTCTTCTTTTTTGTTTATTTTTCTCTATTATTTTTTTTTTGTTTTTAGGGTTTCATTGTTTTCAAGATGTCAGCTCCGAATAATGAAAAGGGAAAGATGAAAATATATGCTAGAGCTAATCCAAGGGTCCACAAATTTCTTAGTGGTAAGTGTTGTTATTCTTTTATGTATAAATTTTTCAGCCAACTTTCTCTTTTGATTTTAATTTCTTATTTTCATTTACGTGTTTCTTGATGAGACTATTTCTATTTTTTTTCCTTTGAGTTTTCAAAATTTGATGCAGACACTAATTCGAATGAAAATACCCGTCGTTCCTTGAGTCATAGCGAGAACTGTAATATCACAAATGAAATAGATCAATCAAGCAAGAGTGAAGTTTAGAACCATGAATTCCATTCAATATATAGCACTAAGATGTATATCACGGTTTCATTGGGAGGGATGCTTTCACAGATTTAACCAACCAACCTACTCGTATTAGTTTTTGTAATTATATGTTAATTTCTCTTATTTATATTATCCATATAAAAGTTCAATAACCTATACGATCTCAAAACCTTCATGCCATCTCAAAACCATTTCTCTTATATTTTATGATTTGGTCTAAAGTTTTAATTAAATTTAAATGCCCTAAACTTGCTTTGAGTCCGAAAACTGATAATAATTGTTAGCATTACTAGTAGCCCATAATTGCATAGGCCATTACGTCTATTTTCCAGTTTTTATTTTTGTGGTCAATAAGGGGCTATTAAGTCTTGGACCATCATCATCATATTGGGCTAGAGATTTACCAATAAATTGATATTGGGCAAGCCGAAAATATAATACACTCCATGGGAAAAAAAAAAAAGGGAAATGAAAAGACAATACACTCCGCCTAAGAGGCAAACCACATCGGCGACCGACGAGGCGGCCGGTCAGCTCAGAAACATGGTCTTCATTGCGCTCATCGTCACCATTTGCATTGACAACTCTTCCCACAGTCTCTCTCACACACACTCCTCCCAATTCCCCCAAAAAATCAAATCATCCGCCACCAGTTTCAAGGAAGCCGCCTATGGAACTATGCTTAGTGGTGCTGGTGGCGACGATGGTGCTTATACCCTTTGTGCCTTGTTTGATTGGTGATTGGCGGGTGTGATTTGTTGTTGGGGGAGAGGCTGTGAATGCCTTCGCTCTACGCTTAGTGGCACTTCCAATTTAACTGTCGTGGAATGCTAATTACTCACAGTTGTTTCTTGTACAAGGGCGGCAAATCTAGTTCAAAGCAGTGATGAAAACAGAGTAAAATGCATTTAGCAGCGGTTCTAACTGTCGCAAAATATGTTTAGCAGCAGTAAAACCCTATTTTAAACTGCTACAAAATTGACTTTCTGTTGTAGTGCATGTGATCACCCCTCTTTTTTTGCTTTTGTCCTTTAACCTCAATAGTACATTAAGAAAGAAAGAAAGAAAAAACTAAAATTAGCTCATCTAGAGTCGAGTTTACTCATGTGTCTGGATATAAGAGGTATTAACATTAATATAATATTGTATAAACACAATACTCAAAACATGAATGCAAAATGGAAATTTACAAAAGTGTGGGGCAAAATACTGAAATCGTCACCCGTATGGCGATTTTAGCACCCCTAACATTTTTTTTAAAAAAAAAATGGTACTGAAATTGTCATTGCTTGTGGCGATTTCAGTACCGTCACTTTTTTTTAAAAAAAATGGTGCTGAAATCACCCTTGTTTGTGGCAATTTCAGTACCATCGCTTTTTTTTAAATGGTGCTGAAATCGCCATTACTACCGTCACTTTTAAAAAAAAAGAAATAGTTGTCGTCCATACGCTTGTAAATAATTTACCAGAAGCCTATTATAGGCATACTTACTTTGCGCCCATATTTATGTAGTTTTCTCTCAATATACTCATTCTATTTATCATTGGTG
>QANU01108455.1:0-10668 GCA_003254905.1 Nissolia schottii
GTTGAGCTAGACCTTCAAATTTGAAAGAAAAGCTTAATATTTGTGAGTCAATTCCGCAAGATGGATGTGCAGACTTTGGTTGGTATTATTTCAGATAGTGGTAGGCATGGTTTGGTCATAATAAAGAACCGAACCAAATAGCACCGAATCAGTTCTTTGGTTTGATTTTCAAACCCAACCGATTTCTCAAATTGATAAACTGGTTTTGAACCGGACTAAACTGAGAACCAGTTTTAAACCAGTTAACTGGTCATCTTAAACAACCAAATCTGAACCATTGTCCTTGCCACACTTGTCTCTACAAATTGTCTCATCTGTCAACCACCACATCACCCTCCACTCAATGCCCTCGCATTGACCCCACAATCGCAACATCAACTAGCAAGCTCTATCATGCCTAGCCACCATTATTTGGAGCACTTCCCAGGTGTTGCTATTGGGGTGTTGGGTAGTTGAAACAGGATTATAAATTATAATATAAAGACATAAAATACAAGGTTAAAAGATAGTCTTGTATTCTAATTGGTGATAATATATAAGACAGTTTAAAACATGACAAATTAAAATACTTTGTCTTTTTTTTTATTCATTCATAATTTCATTAAAATTATGTCTCTGCTTATTTTTGTGTCCCTATAAAATGAGAAAATACATTAATTTTACCACGTAAGACAAGTTTTTTTATGTCTTCGTAACTTAATAACTAACAAGATTCTGCATTATGCAGCCTTAGCTTATGTGTTGTGACTAGGGGTGGGAATGCAATGCCTTATCCACTAGACTAACATTACTTTTTACAACATTTTATGCAATCATATTTATTAACACTCACCACAGAAGAACTGCGATTAGGAACTCTTATCGCCCCATGTTGCACCTTAGCGCAACCACATTGAGCATTCGTTGGCCAAGTCATCGATGGCACTCTTGAGCGAGGTACGACGCCTCAACCCATCGCCATCATAAGCTGTTGTCCCTTCTTTGCTATCCGTGGCCAAAGTTTTAAAAAACCCAAGGCAACCCTCCCTCCGTTTTAAAGAGTCAAAGACGAAAACCAAATTTGTTCTCTCTCTTCCTCTAGACTCCAAATTTCTTCTCTCTTCCTTCAGATTCTCGGTAATTTGTGCTTCTTCTAAGATAGGTTTCATTTTTCTTTTTCATTTCATTTTATTTGCCGCTTATTTATTTTATTTTTGGCCACATTATGCTGACAGTGACATGAGTCGGCTATCTTTATTTCATTTATCTGTTGAGTGGTTTTTATTTATTTATTGTTTTTTTATTTTGCTTTTCCTCGTAAAGCCAAAAAAAGATAATAATGTGTAGGTTATTGATATAATTTCACACCGTAAGTATACTGCGTGATACAAGTAATAATGTGGTGAGGACAGTGTTGTGTCCATGAGGATAAAAAAAAGGGTACTGAGTAATCAATAAATATAACAATTTGAACATTGAAACATCCTAGCTAGCTAGTCTACGCTTAAGTCGCAAACTTGCTTACTAATTTGTTATCTGTTTTGGTTGGGATAGTACTTAGTCCCAATTAAACGTTTGAAAGTATAGTTACTTAGAAAATATGGACCCAATTTTTTTCTTTCTTTTATATGTATCATAGTATAAAGTACGAGTCTTGTAATTCGTAGAACATGTAATGCGGGTAGTAACGTAACATGTTTAATTAACATTAAAGGAGATAATAAACAAGTAAACCTAGTACCAACCATTGGTCCATATCATATATTCACACTAAGATACACAAGTACTAATATAGTTGTCACGTACAAATATCTAACACAAAAGTAGTACTATCACATAGAGTCTATTAGCTACAAGTCTATTCTTCAGCTCCTTCTTCGGGGTACTGCTCCTCCTCGTTCTGTTCAACTCCTTGCTCCACCTCGATTCATGGAGTCATGAATGAGTAAGGTGAGAACATAGCACTCTCAGTTGGAAACTAGAGGATATGGGGAACTTCTTATTCTCATTTATGGATCCAGGCCGCTCAGGGGTCTCTAAGTGTCACAGTTATCCTATCTTTCTACTCATTATTATGTCTTGCGAAGCCTGAACAGCTTTATCTAGATTACTAGGTAACCGGGGAACCTACTCTTCGTTAGCTACGTCGTCTATCTGCTAGTCTAGTCACTAACTCATATACTGTCATACAACTCACATAATTATACTACTGTATCAAAAATCCTCATTTTCAGAAAATCATTCTTCCTCCTGCGGTATAAGGCAAGCCTTATTAGCGGTTCCGCCCTCGTCCCTTGTAGCTGCGGCCACACCGTTACAACAACACTTTACAGCCCGCATCGTGGCGGGCAAACAACACTTAACCTAAAGGGTCTCACCTGATAGGTCTTGACCCCGTAATTCTCACCAACCACGACCGAGGTGACCATCCTATGATGGCGGTGGGGTCGGACCTACGACTCGACCGGAACTAAGACCTTCCCCAAAGCCGAGCCCTTGGTGAAACACCCTAGCTAGTTGGCCTATGCTTAAGTCATAGGCTTCCCGGCTAGGTGGTGCTCTTCTGGTGCTGCGAACCTCTATGGCTCTATGTTTCGCTTTGAAATTAGGGTTTACAAAATAACGGGCCAATTTAAAACTTCTTTTCGTCATACTGAGGAAAATAACGAGCCCTACTCATCATACATCGCGTAAGTATATCATAAAAAGGTAAAGGAAACACGAGTACGTACCTGGCGCACGGCGAGTACCTGAAGAAAGTACACATATGGCCCGAAGATTCCACACACATAATTATACATTGATATTATCATAATACATTGTTCTCCTACACACATACATACATAATTATCATCCTAAATACACAAAGATACCTATCAACATAGTCTACGTACACAGATGAGAACTACTCATTGCGTGTACGGTACAAACCTACTACCGTCGACACTAGCGGGGCACTGCTGCGGCTACTCGTCGGAGTCCTCCTCTCGCTCCTCAGGCTCCACCTCATCCTCATTGGAGATGTCCGTCACTGCGGTGAAGTCGCGGGGTACGAATCGGCGTGGTAGCACTGGAAGCACCCTCTTCCGAGCGGTGGTACGTCGTCCCCGTCCTCGGACAGGCGGTGTAACCGGCTCTGGATCTGTAGCTGGCTCAGGCACCAGCTCTGACTCTGGCCTCGGTGGCGGAGGACCGTCCCCTCCATCGACGTGGATCGGGTCGCGGGTGCTGCTGCCTGGACGCTCATCGATCCAGATGGGGCGCATGGGCGAGGATCCGGGCCCTCGAAGCCTGCGTCTGGACTGCTCCGGGGTTTCTTCGGGCATGTTGGCAGGAGCGAAAGTGCTAGTCTCAAGCAGGGTGTAAGTGCGGTAGTTGCGCTGTCGTGAGCGCGTAAACAACCAGACGTCCTTAGGAGGCGGCGAGGACATGTCTGCGAACTGGAGTCAGACACGAGTAGGAGTAAGAACGACTTCATTCTTAGTGGAAAACTCGGCGTGCCTGCTATAGTTCAATTACTCGGGCACAGTCCAGGCCACTCAGGAAAACCTCTACGTGTCATGCATACTAAACCCTACCAGTTATTATCTTATACCTACGTCCTGAGCAGCTTTATCTAAGTTACTAGGTGATTGGATTACTACTCTTGTTGTTACTTAGGCTTCGTGCTGGTTAACTATACGTTGCTACTAAAGACATATTATTCGTCTTGGGTCATCCCTTGACGATATATAATGCATGAACAGTTTATACATAATGCTTAAGCAGATATACATACATACTTATCATCATATCATCAATCATTAATCCATACATTTAATTACATAGTGCATGAGGGAATTGGGGGATCTCTTACGCGCTCAGTGGCTGCGTCCTACTTAGTCCTTACACCTTTGTAACCGTGGCCTCGGATTACAACCTCTTTCTTGCCACTATTGTATCGACCCGGCAACTCTCTTTACCGGTATGGTAGCTAACCATGCAAGGCTCATAGGAAGTAACCATCCAATACAATAAGTGCAACCACCCCCTCTTTCTGGAGTGGCGAGGGATCAAACCTATGAGTGATCAGGCGTTGACACGCTTAGGTCAGCCCTATGGCTCGATCCAATCTCTCTATCCTCTCTTAGTGGGGCCCACTACTTCCGTTGTGCAAGCCTATGCCTGTTTTCCATACCTGGGCCTATGCCCGTTTTCTGCACCTGGGCCTATGCCCCCCTTCCTGCCGTACTCAGGTCTCTCTACCTGCGTTGTTCGTAACCAATTCAGCGTGCCAAATTGGTGAGGGGCTTGTCTGTAAGACGTGCCAAGAGAATAGGGATTTTCCTAATCATATAACTATTGACCCTGACTGAGGCCATCCGAATCCTTGGTGATTAGGGGCCTTGGTTCTCTGCTTTATTCCCTAGGGTTTAATTATGCACCTTTAAGATTAGGTGAGTACCTCTAGTGATCTAGGGTCATCCTAACTCCTATGACGGCCATTTCCTCATGATGCATGCTTTCATGTACCAAAATAGACATACCCTAACTCATTGGACTCCTTGGAACTACTAAAATCTCAAGTCCATCAGGCTTCATTCGAATGTCTAGGGTTTCATTCGAATGAATCCCTGCGAGTTCTTTCATTCGATTGAAATATGGTTTCAATCGGTTGAGACCTTCCGAGTTCTTTCATTCGAATGAACTTGGGATTCAATCGATTGAAATCCGAGGTTTTTCCTTCATTCGATTGAATAAGAATTCAATCGATTGAAAGCTCAAAATTTGCTTTCATCCGATTGAAAACTCCATTCAATCGATTGAAAGCTGATGGAATGGGGTCCCGAGACTTCAGTTCTCATTTTCTCCAGAGGTTCACTATTCCTAGGGTTCCAATCAATACAGTTATGCGTTTCATTTATCAAAATTTCCCGAAACCTTTCTCACCCTACATTTCCCCAAAATACTACTAAACATTTTTACAATCTAATGCACAAAATAACACATACACAATTAAAACTTAAACCACATAGACAGTGGGCTTTAGAGTTACCCACCTCCGATGGAGACTCCGACTGGATAGCTTTGATGCTCGCAATTTCCTGATCGCTACGGCGTGCTCCGGTGATTTTTCCGGGACTCTAGCAAGAAACCGAGATGTGTCGGAATGAGACTAGTGTTTGTGAAAGTGACCGAAAGCTACATAAAATTTTCTAAAGTAATGTGGTTATTTATAGCCACCACTGTTGTAACATCCCGCTCCTTTCTTAGCGGAAATTTCCCTAATTAACTGTTAATAAGCAAAAATTAATAGAAATTTATCTGTTTAGTTTCTCGAAATTCTGACGACACTCGAATAGTGCCTCATGATCCTTAGAATATGGTGGAAAAATTAAACCGTCGAAAAAATGGAGTTTCGCTCACTTTTGGACGATTCCGCAGACACTAGAACGGTCTTGTTTGGCCCCGTTTAGCCAGTAGAACTGAGCAGTGGGCCTCAAGTCTCAGGGAACCATACCTTAGGAAGGAAAGAGTATAAAACCCCTAGAGCAACCCCAAATTGTTACTAGGAAGCTTTGGCGATCGCGGAAACGCCAGCGGAACGGTCCTGTTCGGACACCGACGAGAGATAACGAGTCAAGGGTATCTGTGAAAAATACTCCGCTGAAGAAAAATTCACAAATTCCTTGAAGTAATTATACCTTTATGTAGATGGGAATTAGAGGATCGTGACGGTATAAGCGGAATATTTTTCAGACGACCATGCGCGACGCACCGGGACTGCGAACGACCAAAAATGAGCGAAACGGGACCGAGATGGCCCCACACCTGCAATGAACACGTGATTGAATCAAATTCCAAGGGAAAATATTATAAAATTTAATTACTATTCATTGATTTGACCTTTGAATTATCTTTTGAATTAATTAATAATTAAAGAAAATAGAAAATGGCATTTTGGTAATTTTGGCAAGGGGCATAAAGGGAAATTGGCCAAATTTTCGTGGCTATAAATAGCCTGGACCAGAAGCCCCAAATTTCATTCATCCACCCCTTGGAAGTGCAGAAACTCTGCCCGTGTGCTCTGCTGACGCGCTGCGGAACCTTGCCGGAACACTGCTGGAATCAGGAGACGATCTGGGAAGGCTGAACCACCGAGGAACCTGCCTCTTTGCCACCACTTCCAGCCCTCTTCAAGCCTCTAAGAAACTGGGTAAACTTGGCTTGCTCACCTCCTAGGGAGCTTATGTTTGCTTATGTGTGATTCTAAGTGATTATGTGAACTATGGTAGTTTATGCTAGCTATGTTAGGCTTAGGTTGTAGATGATTTCTCCATGATTCTTTGAGGTAAAATATATTGTTTGATGGCTGTTGGAACTGATGGAAAGACCCCAAGAAGTGGGCACGAGCAAAGATGCAAGAAAGAGTAAGGAAAGAAAGCAAGTGGCCTAAGCTGTGCCCAGAGCGCTGAGCGGCCTAGGGTTGCACTTAGTAAATGATTTTAGAAAATTTTTTGGAAGCTGAGACGAAGTTCAGGGTGTTGAGCGGCCTCCTGAACCGCTAAGCGGTCTGAAGACCGAGATGAAAACAGTTTGAAAACAAATGTTTATGAAAATCTATCTGGGCCCATAGTTCCAACACCCATTGATTTGACTGATGCAGGATGTATGTGGAACATTGAATGTAGAATGATTATGTTTAGAAATGTTTATGTTATCATGCATCATGAGGACAGGGTTGTCATCTAAGTGTTAGGGCAACCTTAGAGAACTAGAGGGTAATCACCTACATGCTTAAAGATCATAATTGAACGTTAGGGAACAAGTATGTAGCTATATGATAAGGAGCATCTCTCTTGGCGGACACGCCCCTCACCAGTCCCCAAAAAGGGTGGATTAGTTAATAATGATGAATGAAAAGAAAGAAAGAAAGAAAGAAAGAAAGAAAGAAAAGATGAATGAGAAAGGGTGACGTCACGCCTATGAAATTATGATAATGTAATGATGATGATGTATGAGTCTCCACTTGGATTGTGTCATAGGACCAACCCCTCGCCATCACATTAGTTAGATGGTTATCTCTATTGATGATCGAAGACGGAACATTAGTTATCCGCGGTGGTTCGCAACCACTCAGGTTATAGCGCTGCCTGGTCGACATCAATCAGAGGACAGAAGCAGGTTGTAGATGCTGGCCGCATCAACATGAGTGGGAAGACTCGGCACGGCCCTGGTCCATTAGTTAGCTGGGAGTCGACGCAGCCTCGGTCCATTAGTTACCCGAGAGCATGGAAAGAAGGATGCGCCCCGGTCCATTAGTTAGCCGGCACGCATAAGAGAGTTTCAATGGTCTCATGCACGAGTTATGAAATGAATGAATGAATGAATATGTGATGAATGGATATATGATGAATAAGTATGTGATGCATAAGTATGAGTTAACGTATGTAAGTCTATGTAGTCATCAAGAGAATGCTCGAGACGGCCTATGTATGTACGCGAAGTAAAGATAATGAGCACGAGAACCTAGCTAAGAAAGACTGGTTCCCCAGTCACATAGTAAAGTAGATAAAGCCGTTCAGGACTTTAGGCCAGATAATAATCAGTAGGATGTTAGTATGCATGTTCACTTAGAAACACCTAAGCGGCCTGGTTCATAAATGAGAAAAAGATATCCCCTACGCTAAGGTTAACCACTGAGGACGACTGTTCTCACCCCCACTCGCTTATGCTTCCAGGAGCAGGCGAAGACTATGAGGGCTACGAGGAGCCATATGAGGAGTTACCTGCAGAGCAGTGATGGCCCGAGGGCGGATTAGCAGAAGACCATGCTTTTTGATACATTTTGATATGTAGTTTGATGTACTTGACTTGTATATGTAACCTATTATGATACTCTGTTGGTTGTAATTTGTGATGGACCAGATACTTGTCTATGTAATTATTTATGCCGTTAATGACTATTACTCTTAAGCTTAAGCTCTATCGTTTGTATTATACGCTTTGATTCACACGCGACTCATACTTTGCAAATAAAGTAATAAGTAGAAAAGTTTTAAAATGGTCCATATTTTCCTTAATCCAGTATTTTTGAAAGATAATAAAGGGCTATAAGGAATCCCACCAAATGATTAACAACCTAGTGAGCATTGCGTACTACTCGAGGGTATGCAGTTAGCTAGGATGTTACAACTGTGGCCCCTTTTCCTTTTTCTTTTCTATTTTTCTTTCCTTTTTCATTTCTTTCTTCTGTTGCCTTTATTTATTATTTATTTATTTATATTTAATATGTAAATATCTCCTGATGGAGATAGAAACCCACCTGGACTGGTTCTGGTTTTGTTTGGTCGCGTTTTGTCCGATTTATCCCCCTCCGGTTGTCCTAAAAATATTCCAGACATACCATTGTGATCCATAAATTTTTCCCATCGATCGGGGAGTTGCCGCTCCGGGATTTCCGACATTCTTGTCCGGTCAAGAACTGGCACTGGTGGTTTCCAGTATCCCAGTCCTTTCCCGTTCAAGCCGAAACTCACCTGACGACTCCGAAAAATTTATAGGGTCCCGAAACCTAACCACTTACCCCTCCGTCTCCCGAGGGTTTGGAGGTTTAATTTCCCCGTCTCCTAATTTCTCCACGCCACTTGGCCATGTTTGACGGCGTGGCCGGCGAGCTTTCCGGACCGAACGAGTGCGGGATGTTACACTTGGCCCTTTTAGAGGGGGTTTCCCATCATCATCATCATCATCATAGGCACAGTTCATATACAATAGGCACAATTCATCATCTCGAGCATTCATACACATGGCCATTACAACTCAACCGCTCATATCATCTTCGTTATCATATGTCACAAACATCTAATATGTATTAGCTCATATATATTTAATAACACATATAACATACATAGATCAATTCCAAGAGGATTTCTTCTAACATCTATCATCATTTATAACAAAAACTCAAGTCGTCTGAAAAAAACAAAAACAAAGAAAGGGTGCTTCTTGGTATGTAGATACCTAGCATTTGGTTCTTTCCTAAACAATGACAGCTCGCTCAATTTCTCCTCTATCTCTCACTAAAACACTCTCTCTTTCATTCTCTAAAACTGTTCATCTCTCTCTAAATTCTCTTTCTTTCCCTCTAAAATCCTCCCCTTTAAAATTTTCATCCTATATCTAATTATCTATAACTAAACGGAGTTCTAAAATTCATGTGACAACTAATTACAAAAAAAATAAAATTAATCATGCTAAAATATTTTTCGCTCCTAAAAAAATTTATCATATATCTCAAACGGATTATTGGCATATTAAAAAAATAAACAAAAAAATCATAAAAGTATAAATAAATAAAAACAAGTCCAAAAAGAATCCGTAATATTGCTGGGGACAAATCTGTTATCTACCTATTTTATTGCTCTTCTTCCGTGGCCCTCTATAACTCATTCCCTAATAAGTTACTTCTAAACGTCATTTCCTCCTAAGTCTTTTCCTCCATAGCAACTCTTTCATTCTCTTATTTTCTCTCTTTCTAAAATTCAAATTGTCTCTAAAATTGAAATTCCCTCTCTCATCCTCTAAAATTCTATTTTCTCTCTCCAATTCTCTCTTGCTCCCTCCAATTTTCTTTCCTCCTCTAAATTCTATCTTTTTTATCTCCTCTTAAATTTCTCTCTATGTATCTAAAATTATGTGACAACTAATTACAATTAAATAAAATTAATCCTGTCAAAATATTTGTCAAAATCTTGAAAAATTATCGTGTATCTCAAATGAATTATATATTTGTATGATAAAAAGTAAAATAAAAATTAAAAAATATAAAATTTTATTAAATAAAAAAATGAACCCGTAAAAATAATGGTACAAAATAAATTCTAGTTTTGATGGACTTTTTGGTAAATGACAAGTCTAATAGTTTCAAAAATGTGCCGTAAGAGAGGGCTCAGAGACTTTGTCAAAGAAAAATCTTTTGTGATCATAAGAAAAGAACGAAATAAAACTGTGCAAAATTATTATTTACTTTTTCTCATCCACATATGATTCGCACTTTACGGATATAAATTAATTGAAGTTGCGTCCGTCTAAAGTCACTTGACTAGGAAGAAGTGGTTAACTAGACTATTAAAATAATCTGAAACTAATTCTTTTTTTGGTAGAGATAGCTTAAATTGGTTGTCATTTATTATTTTTTAATTATTGATTAGTACTTATTATTTCTAAGTAAAGTCTCAAATTTAATTAATTTTTGTAAATGAAAATTATGTTGTAAAATTTCTTTGACTATATCATGTCAGATTATCAAAGATTATAACAATTCATAATTACCTGAATTCATGGATGTTGATGGAATTTCCTGCAGCGATTAGTCACGAACAAGATCGTTGACTTTATGATCTTCCTCAACCATCCTCAATGGGGAGAAGGGAAAGTGTGTTTGATTTGGTGTGTTGGGGATCATAGCCTCCTCACGTATTTATAACCGATCAGGGAGCCCACTATCCCCTGATGGGTCAATACTCGGCATCTACCCATTAAGTCCATATCATTTTCTCTAAGCCTAAGAGGCTTGTAACAAAATTAGATCACTGTAATAAGCCATTTATGATAAATAACTAATATAATTATTATTAAATATGACCCACATAATTATTGGAATTACAAATTTCCAACAAATTATTATTAATGCATGTTAGAACTTTT
>QANU01108516.1:0-18796 GCA_003254905.1 Nissolia schottii
TCATGTTAGGCTCAAATAGGGTAACAAAAGATATTCCTAATTTATGGTGGGCTTTATTTGGCCTAGTGGGTTTAAATTCTAAAGAACAAAATGCCTTGATCATCTCCTATTATTCCCATACAATTCATCAAAATTAGAGACTCAAACAAATTCAATTGTGCAAAACAATGGTGATTCTCTCTTCTCACTAAGTGTATGGGCTCACTCCCTCACATGGGTTAAGGTTTAATTTCCTTGAATTAAAAACATTTTCAAGGTTATGCCCATGCAAACAAGAAAAAATGCATAATGACATGATCATGGTATCTATGAATGCAATCACAAGATCTATTATAGATATTGAAACAATTCAATTCATGATATATGTGTTCATGCATCAAACCAAGTAAAATAAACTACTACTTTGTTTTCAACAAACAAATCTTGAGCATATATTAAACTACTAAAGAAATTAATTAAGGTGTTAGAAAATTAAGAATGCTCCCTGTTATGGTGAATTTCTTTGAAGTAGCCTCATTGATGTAGCTTCTTTTTGTTTTATCCAAGCTACTTCATCTTGCTTCACTGTTGTTGAGGAGATAGAGTCTCATCCTTCTTAGGAATCATGTTCTTCATCCTCTAGAAGTGTGTCTCTCTTTTGTTGTTTTTAGGAAACTCATTGGTGGTTCTCCGGCCTGCAAAAACAATCAAAGAAAACTTCCTTTCTTCCAAGTAGCGTTAGAGAGATCATGTTTCTATTTTGAATCCTTTTTATAGACAGAATTCCCTACAACTTGCGGACAGAACTTCCCGCTTCAGTGGACAGAAGTTCCCACTATGATTTATAGATCCAAAATAAACATTTTAAGGTGCTTTTTGAAAAGATTCTTTTCTTAAGAATTTATTTTCATTTCTTTAACAAATAAGAATCCTATTATCAATTTAAGCATGTGCACCTTTTTAAAACGAGTGTAAAGATTCAAAATCAGTGATTAAGTTTGAAATCAAAGTGCTTCAATTTAAGCTTAATTGAAAAGATTAGCACTTCCTAATTTCAATCCTAATTACATGATTTAAGAAAACTTTTCTTTTTCACCATATTTTATAAAACTATTCTTAACACCTTAAATTAATTAACCTACAAAATAAATAAGCTACTAAATAATAATAAAAACTTACAAATTTCTGGATTGCCTTCCAGACAGCGCTTTGTTTAACGTCATTAGCCCGACGCATTTTTCTTTCTAGCTCTCCTCCTCATCATCAACCCTTCTCCCATGGCAAGAGTCCTTGGGGTTCAGCTCCGGGTTAGCCGTAAATCTTTTCTTTTTCAGCTCCGCTATATCAGTAGCCAATTGTCCCAATTGTGTCTCCAAGTTCCTAATAGAGGCTTTGTTATTCTTTTGATTCATCATTGATTGTTGCATAAATTGATTAAACGTTTCCTCTATTTTAGAACTTAAGTGCACAGGTGGTTGGTTCTGATATGGGCGGGGTGGTTGGTACAGCTGTTGCGGGGCTCGGAATGATGGTCCGGCTTCTTGCCTCCATGATTTTGATTCGGCCCCCTTTGGAAATTGTTCTGATAGGGCGGCCTTTGCTGGTTTTCAAGGAAGTGAACCTCTTCTTCCCTGAAATGACAATTAATAGACGGGTGATCACCATTACATATTTCACATGAAAATACCTGTTGCCTTTTGGATTCTCGAGCTTCCTTGATTTGCTTTGGCAACTCATTTAAGGCCTTCTTCACCTCGTCTATCTGTTGTTGGAGTTGCTTGTTTTGTGCTAGAATTGCATCGTTTACGCCTAGTTCAAGTACTCCTCCTCTCCTAGGACCTCTGTTGTATTGGCCTTGTTGATCCGTCAAGGCCATGGAATCAATAATGGAGGTAGCCTCCTCCGGTGTTTTGGACATAATTTGTCCACCAGCAGCAGCATCCAGCATCAGTTTGTGCTGTTGTTGGAGTCCATTGCGGAAGATATAGATTTGTGTGCTTGCATCGAACCCATGATTAGGACACTTTCTCAGCATGGATTTGTAACGTTCCTAGGCTTCACAGAGACTTTCTCCAGGAGCCTGCACNGCTGTTGTTGGAGTCCGTCCCTAAAGATGTGGATTTGTGTACGCGCATCGAACCCACGACTTGGCCACTTTCTCAGCATGGATTTATAGCGTTCCCAGGATTCACAGAGACTTTCTCCCAGAGCCTGCACAAATGTAGCAATAGAAGTTTTCAAATCCATAAATTTAGACTGAGAAAAGTACCTGGCACAAAACTTCTCCTCCAACTGATCCCAGTTTGACAAAACGCTTTGTGGCTGGTCAAGCAGCCACTCTTTAGCTTTTCCAATCAAGGTCAGGGGAAACATCCTTAAAAAGATGGATTCTTCGTCGGCCTCAGACATTCCCGCGGTCCCACAGAGTTCATAGAATTTTGTTAAATGAGCATATGGATCCTCATGATCCAAACCTGCGAAGGGGTTAGCATATAACAATTGAACCAAACGAGGTTGCATCTGAGGTTGTCTTTGTGCTCCAGTAGTCCTGCTCATTCGAATAATGTTTCTAGGGGTAAAGTTTACAAATCCCCTATTATCACTGGCTCCTGTGTCAGTGCCAGCTCCAGCTCCACCAGCTCCAGTTGTTTCGGCCATGGTTTCTTCTTGGTTGGTTGAAGAAGTTGATGATGTTGTCTCCTGTTCTCCTCTTTGTTTGGTTAGTTTCTTCTTCTTCTTATTGTTTAGCTTTCTTGAAGTAGCTTCAATTTCCGGATCAAACTGCAATTGTTCTTTAGAAGCCTTACCTCGCAAGAGCTAAAGAAATGTACACTCGCCAAATAAGATTAGAACAAGAGTTCACAAAATAAAAGAAATAACAAGATAAGAACTATACAAGATTTTACAAATATTCACAATTGTTTAACTAAACAAAACTCAAGCTATGTATTTTGACGCAACTCCCCGGCCACGGCGCCAAATTTGAATGAAAGCCTTTTTAACCACTTTCTAAGATCTTGACACAGCTTTGGTTTTGTCACAACTATGCCAAGCTCGTACAAAGCTTATCTGCGCTTTTGTCATTCAAATTAANAGCTTGTTGGGAATTTCAAACACATTATAGTTTCATGCATCCAGTTACTTATTACATAGAACTATCGTTTGATTGCCCGCCATCAGTTCTTAACTTGTCATCATTTTCGCGCTTGACAAGATCACAGGTTTCCCTTGTTAAACTTTCACTTTCACACACTAGCTTAACAAGGTACGCCAGCATTAATCCAGATGTTAAAACGGCTAACCTTTATTCCAGTTACGGCAACAAGGTTAGATGAAATGATTTAGGTCAGACTCTAATGATTGTAACTTTCGTTCACAACGTTCAAGTCTAGGTTCTAGTTAAGCATAGCATTATTGATTTTAATTTGGTTTTGACCTAATTAGCATAACTTTCGTTCATGTAAATAAGTCCCAAATCAAGAATCAAAACACTAAACAAAACTAGCATTAGGCATGAAATCATTCAAGCAAATCATAAGAAAAAGATAAATTCATATGTAATAGTTACAGGATACAAGCAAACTACAATAGTAATCAATCCCAACAAAAAGAGGGTTAGGAACCCATCTTACAAGAGAATCTCGGAGGCAAGGTTTAGGCACTTATCATGACACGTGGTCACGCTATCATGGCCATGGCTTCGCCTAGCTTCCTCGATCTCCGGCTCCTTCACAAGCCTCGTCTTTGTTCCTAACCTAACCTAAACTAAACTAAGCTTCAAAGTACAAAGAAAATGTGTAAAAGAAGTGAAGAATGGAGGGGAGAAGAGATGGTTTCGAATGTGCCTCGGCCTCCCTATTTATAGGCAAAATTTGGGGTCCATCGCTCAGCGGTTTTGTTACCCTCGCTGAGTGATAATCTCTGAATCGCTGGGCGATGGCGCTTAATCCCTGAGCGATTGTACTTTTACGCGTCTTCATTAAATGCTCGGCAGCTTTTGCAGGGCGGCGGCTGACGTGGATGGCGGCGCCAGGCTGGCTCTAGCTGGCGCATTTATTGCGCCGGCGCAAGTGGCTTGCCAACTTAAGTTCGCTGAGCGATAAGTGTTCTTCCGCTGAGCGGTTTGTCTTTGAGCGCTGAGCGATTCCTTGCTCCTCGCTGAGCGGTGCCTTCGTCCAGAATCTTCTCTTTTAAGCTCTTTTCCAATTCCGCCCTTTTCCTTCCATTCTTTATGGGATTATTCTTCATAAATTATGCTTGCATCCATTCTTCAAAATATATTTAAATCCTACAAAATATGGGGAATTAATTAGATAATTTGTTAAAAACATAACAGATAAGTGCCATTTTGATATGTCAATTTTGTGTAAATTGGGCACTTATCACTCGCTTACGATTCCAAGTGAGGAAGATGACTTCCCCGAAGAAGCCGACCTTGCTACCGATGTAACATCCCGTTTTTTCCTTAGTAAAAAGTTCCTAGAAACAAATATAAAATAAGTCCTAAATTAAGTTAGAAGGGTGAGAATAGGAGTCTTAGGTCGAGAGCATCCATAGCACATAGGGCTTGTTGTCCGGCAAAATTTCGCAGACAGCGAAAGGACTACGTCTGATCGCTGGGAACTATTGACGCAACAAAGGTATCTGCGAGAAATACTCCTTCAGAGAAAAATTCATAAATACCTTTGGAGACCCTAAGTCCCATGTTAAGGAAAATTAGAGGATCGCGACGGTATGATCGGAATATTTTTCGGACGACCGTGCGCGACGCACCGGGACTGCGAACGACCAAACACGAGCGAAACGGGACCAGGAGGAGTCCAAAATCTGATTCCCCACGTGATATTAATCAGATTTTTGAGAGAAATAATAAAATATAATTCACTGATTTGACCTTTTATTTATCTACCCAATTAATTAATTCATTAATTAAATTAATAATGGCAAAATGGTAAATTTGGGGAAGGGTAAAATAGGAAAATGGTGGAAAATTTCATGGCTATAAATAGCCATGCCACCAGCCATCATATTCACACACAAATACTCTCTTAGACTAGCTGAAACTCTGCCTGTGTGCACTGCGATCGTACTGCCGAAGCCGACCTGAGCTAGGACAACACGAGGACTACTCTCCCTCACCTTCATCATCATCAAACCAGCCTATAGGAAGTGGGTAACTTGGGTTTAATCACCTCTATGGTATCCTTGATTGGTTATGTATTTTTATGTGTGCATGTATGTTTATTAGGAAAGTTAGTTTGATGATTATGTATGTTAGGCATGTAGATGGTTAGGATGTTCCTAGGTGGCTAGGGATGGATGGAATTATGTGTTTAAAACCTTGAAAAAGTATGGAAGTGGTTTGGAAGAGAATGCATGGAAGTTAGCGAAACTGTCACGTTTCAGGTGCTGGAATCGCCCCAAGGCGCTGAGCGGCCATGATGAGCGCTGAGCGACCTAGGCCGGGACCCAAGCTTGTCACATGAGAGGTCACGTGGTGGGAAAAGTTCAGGTGCGGGGCACTGAGCGGTCCTTAAGGGCGCTGAGCAGTCTGGTTCTAGGCGCCACGTGAGCTAGAAAAAGATGGTTCAGAACCTGAGGGAGTTCAGGAGAGCGCTGAGCAGCCATGAAGGGCGCTGAGCAGACTAAAACCCAAGGGCTCTAACTGGACTTGTCTAAAAAAAAAGATTTTTTACAACAATTTGATGGAATCACGTCCTTCCATCTGCATCACTCCCAGCCACCCAAGAACGGACGATAAGGAAAAGAACAAAGAAGCTAACAAGTACATACATCATGAGGACTGGTCGCCATTAGGCTTAGAGTGACCCTAGACCGCTAGTGTTAAATGACTTAATGTTTAAAGACAATAATTGAACATAGGGAACTAGTAATATCTTAAGAAGGCCCGACCACCAAGGGTAGGTGTACCTTGAAGAAATGACATAGTTATATAATAGGAAATCCTTCTCTTGGCACGTTATACCTACCAAGCCCCTTGCTAGTCCCTCAAGAAGGACTTATTTATGACTGTGATACGCAGGCCTCGGTCTGAAAGCGGGTTTCAACCCGGTACAAAAAGACAAAGAGAAAAGGGAGAAAAGAAAGTAAGGAAAGAATAACGCTTGAGCTTTTACGTCATGACGGTTAAAAGACAAGTAAGATGTACAAAATGAACACCTTTGTGCATGAAGAAGGAACAGGCCAAATGAACATCTTGGTCAGAGAAAGAGAAGGAACAGGCCAAATGAACATCTTGGTTCAGAAAATCTGGACGTACAAAATGAACATCTCTGTACGAAAGGTTCGGATAGATGCAAGGAACACCCTGTGTACACAAGGACAGACATAGGTGTGAAGAAGATTCTTTCTCTGACCTTGATGGCTTGGTTTTGATGAAGACAACTCACGTCAACAAAAAGTAAGAAAAAGGCAAAGACACAACCGATGAATTGCAACGATCAACCGATCATCAAATTAAAGGTTCAAGTGTTTTTACCTTATTGTCTAATAGTTAGCACTTGTTATTGATAACATAGTTAATGGCTCATAAGGCTTGCATTTTAACAAGGCTAACATTTTCCTAAAACACTAAAATCAATTAGCAACACTTTTGTAGGGTTTGCAACACTTGGAAAACACTTTGCTATGTGAGTAATAGATTACTGGATTTCAGTAATTGATTACCAGCATCAAAATTTGAAAATATAACATTTTCTGCATGAGTAATCGATTACCAACTTGCTGTAATCGATTACCAACATGAAAATTTGAAAATAACTCAAATTTTATGTGAGTAATCGATTACCAATTCAAAGTAATCGATTGCCACCTTAAAGAATTTGAAAATTGGCAGTTCCTAAGTGTGTAATCGATTATCACACTAGGTTAATCGATTACATGTTCGAATGGGTATGTTTTTTCATGAAACAATGTGTTGTTTTGCATCTGTATGCTACGACAATGGTTCATGAACAGGCACCTCTGCCTATATAAGGTTGGAACTCATGCAGAACTAATGCAGAACACCAGAACTCCAAATTGTTATCATCATTTACAAGTTCTGATCAATTTTCAAGTTTATTGTCAATCCAAAACTCAGAAAGCCTTTGAGCCTTAATTGTTATATCATTTGTCCTTTCTATTCAGGAAAACTTCCAACCCTGAATTTAGGATTGGCAAAGCCATTGTATTATTCTTCAACAATTGTGAATCAATTGTGACACCGTAGTGTTCAGTGTGGTTTTGATATTCACCGTAGGGTTCGGTGAGGAAATTCTGATTATCACCATAGAGTTCGGTGAGGGCATTGTGTAACCAGGGGAACGGTTGTGTTCTCTTGAAGTTGTCGGTGTAAGCGCCTCAGTTGTGAGGTTGTACACAACACAGTTTACATAGTGGAAAAATCCTTGAATCAGAACAGGGGACTGGACGTAGCCTTCGGTGGTTGAAGGTAAACCAGGATAAAATCTCTGGTGTGATTTTTCCTATCCCTACACTCTTTATATTCAGCAATTTACATTTTCGCTGCATTAACATTATCAATCATTCTGTTTATTGCTGGGTATTGATCATAATTTGGGAATTAGGGTTTCAAACCAATTACCATTTTCAAAGAACCAAAATTTCTTAAAAACAAGAGAAACCTGATTCACCCCCCTCTTAGGTTGCTATTTGAAGTTACAGTTATGAGGCTTAGAATAAAGCTTTGATGTAGGCACATGATAGTTGCTATTTCTTGCTATATGCATTTTGCTATCATTATGGAATTTAGGTTTAGATTGTGATACATTTCTATTTGCATGCATATTTGGTTGTGGATTACTAGCCTTTACAAACAATGTTTTCTTAACAACATTTTGACCTTTTTGTGGAGTATAACCTAATCCACTTCTATCTTTAGTATCTCTTGGCATGCTTAAAATGTCTTCCAATCCATGTTTACCTTTTTCAAATTTGCATACAATTTGTTGTAAATTATCAACTTTAGTTTCTAAGGACATACAATCCTTTCAAGCATCTTGATTTTCTATCATAGATTTTATCAAGTTTAACTCTTCCTTTTTAGCATAGATTTTGGAAAAATTTAAACATATTTCTTGTATGCATTCAAAGACAATTTGTAGATCTTCATAGGAGAGTTTATCAGAACTAACCTCATCATTTTCATTGTCAGAATCATGAGTTGCCATCAACGCGATTTGTGCTTCTTCAACTTCAGATTCTAATGAAGAAGTGATGTCATTATCTTCCCATGCCACATATGCTTTCTTGCCCTTCTTGTGTTTGTTGTCCATTTTGTCTTTGAATCCGTTCTTCTTCCTTTAAATATTTGGACAATCGGACTTGATATGTCCGGGCTTTCCGCATTCAAAGCATGTGAAGATTTGTGAAGAAGATGAATTGTTATTCTTTATGAATCTCTTATTTTGGCCAAACCGCATGCTTTTTTTTTCTTGAAAAACTTTCCAAAATTTTTTACTAGGAGATTCATGTTTTCACAATCATCTTCTTCAGAATCATCTTTGTCAGAATCAATTTTAGCTTTTAAAGAAATTGACCTGTGTTTCTTCTCATGTTGTTCATGTTGATCTAGGCGACTCAACTCCAATTCATGCTCTTGTAGTTTCCCGAACAAAGTTGCTAGAGTCATTTTGGATAGGCTCTTCTTCTCTAAGATCGTCGTCACTTTCGGTTGCCATATCCGAGTTAATGATCTTAGCACTTTTAAGTTTAAATCTGCACCAGAATAAACTTTGCCAAGAGCAGACAAATTATGAATAAGATGAGTAAATCTCTTTTGCATGTCAAGGATCTTTTCTCCAGGAAGCATCCTAAACATCTCATATTCTTGCGAAAGAGTGTTTAATTTGGATCCCTTAACTTCATCTGTACCCTCGTGAGTGGCTTCTAGAGTATCCCAAATTTCTTTGGCTGCTTTGTATGAAGAGACTCTAAAGAATTCATCAATACCTAGGGCAGAGGTTAGGTAATTCATGGCTTTAAGATCATACTGTACTTTCTTTTTCTCTTCATCATTCCATGCACTCATAGGTTTTGGTTCACTTCCATTTTCATTTGTGAACATAGGTACAAACGTACCTTATTCAATGGTTTTCCAGACTTCTAGATCTTGTGCTTTGATGAAGATCATCATTTTGATTTTCCAGAAATCATAATGATCACCATTAAAGCACGGGGGCCTATTCACGTTCAGCCCTTCACTCAACATTGGTCTTGAGGATGCCATCTATGGATCTTTAGGAGTAATTTTCCTAAACTTGCGCTCTGATACCAATTATAACTTCAGATAGCAACCTAAGAGGAGGGTGAATTAGGTTTCTCTTGTTTTTCCTTGATTTTGGTTCTTTGAAAATGATAATTGGTTTTAAACCCTAATTCTGAAATTATGATCGATACCCAGCAATAAACAGAATGATTGATAATGTTAATGCAGCGAAAATGTAAATTGTTGAATATAAAGAGTGCAGGGATAGGAAAAATCACACCAGAAATTTTATCCTGGTTCACCTCCAACCACCGAAGGCTACGTCCAGTCCCCTGTTTTGATTCAAGAAGTTTTCCACAATGTAAACTGTGTTGTGTACAACCTCACAACCGAGGCGCTTACACCGACAACTTCAAGAGAATACAACCGTTCCCCTGGTTACACAATGCCCTCACCGAACTCTATTGTGATAATCAGAAAACACACTGAGCACTACGGTGTTTACAACAAGTAAAAGATTAAAGAAGTATTTGTACAATGACTTTTTACTCAATCCTAAACTCAAGGAAGGATAATCCTGAATAGAGAGCACAAATGATATAAAAGTTATGGCTCAATGCTTTCTGAGTTTTTGGATTGAAAATAAACTTGGAAATTTATCAAAACATGTAAATGATTATGAAAGATTGTAGTTTTGGTGATTGTGATTTATTCTGCATGAATTCTTCTATATATAGGCAGAGGTTCCTGTTCATGAACCATTGCAAAACAACGCACTGTTTCATGAAAAAAAAAACACACCCATTCGAGCATGTAATCGATTAACCAAGTGTGGTAATCGATTACACACATAAAAACTGTCAATTTTCAAATTCTTTGAAGTGGTAATCAATTACATCGAATTGGTAATCGATTACTCACATAAAATTAGAGTTATTTTCAAAATTTTGTGTTGGTAAGCGATTACTGCTAGTGGGTAATCGATTACTCATGCAGAAAATGTTTTCCAAGTGTTGAAAACCCTAAAAAAGTGTTGCTAAATGTTTTAGGGTTTTTAGAAAAGTGCTAGCCTTGTTTGGAATGAAAGCCAGCCAATAACCATGATATCAATGACAAGTGCTAACTATCAAACTCTAAGGTAAAACCACTTGAACCTTCAATATGATGATTGGTTGATCGTTGTAATTCATCGGTTATGTCTTTGCCTTTTTTCTTGCTTTTTGTTGATGCGAGTTGTCTTCATCAAAACCAAGCCATCAAGGTCAGAGAAAGAATCCTCTTCACAACACCAAGGCCGGTCCATCTACAGTGCACACGCACCCGCCCGCTATTCCAGAGGTACCCCCGGCCAAGGCAGACAGTCTGACTGAGGAGGACCCCACGAGTGGTGACTCCCCGGAGGAGGAGGAGTCGGACCTTGAGGAGTGATGTCGATGCATGATGAAAGCCTTTTTAACCACTTTCTAAGATCTCGACACAACTTAGGTTTTGTCACAACTATGCCAAGCTCGTAGAAAGCTTATCTGTGCTTTTGTCGCTCAAATTAAATTTATATATATCCTACTTACGGCTTTCAGATTCCATAGGAATCTGATTGCAGTATAGTCAGGTATAGTCGAACCACAGAGAGTTGCAAAAATACCGTTCTTGAGTTCGTTTAATTAAACAATGAAGTGAAGGATTTGATAATTTGTTTTAATAATTAAATAAGTAAATAAACGTCATAAAAGTAAATAGGAAACAAATCGGAGGTAATTCCGGAGCTTGTAGGGAATATTAATCACGTCATAGTTTCATGCATCCAGTTACTTATTACATAGAACTATCGTTTGATTGCCCGCCACCAGTTCTTAACTTGTCATCACTTTCGCGCATGACACGATCACAGGTTTCCTTTGTTAAACTGCCACTTTCACACACAAGCTTAACAAAGTACACCAGCGTTAATCCAGATGTTAATACGGCTAACCTTAATTCCAGTTATGGCAACAAGATTAGATGAAATGGTTTAGTTCCGACTCTAATGATTGTAACTGTTCGTTCACAACGTTCAAGTCTCAAATCTAGTTAAGCATAATGATGTTGATCTTAACTTGGTTATGATTCAATTAGCATAACTATCGTTCATACAATTAAATCCCAAATCAAGAATCAAGATATTAAACAAAGACTAGCAGTAAGCATAAAACCATTCAAGCAAATCATAGGAAAAGGATAGATTCATATGGAATAGTTACATGGATACAAGCAAACTACAATAATGATCAAAATCCCAACAAAAAGAGGGTTAGGAACCCATCTTATAAGAGAATCTCGGAGGCAAGGTTTAGGCACTTAACATGACACGTGCTCACGCTATCATGGCCATGGCTTCGCCAAGCTTCCTCGATCTTCGGCTCCTTTACAAGCCTCGTCTTTGTTCCTAACCTAACCTAAACTAAACTAAGCTTTAGAAGTGCAAAATAAATGAAAAAGAATGGTGTTTGGAGGGGGGAGAAGAGATGGTTTCGAATGTGCCTCGGCCTCCCTATTTATAGGCAAAATTTGGGGTCCATCGCTCAGCGGTTTTGGTACTCTCGCTGAGCGATAAGTTCTGAATCGCTGGGCGGTGGCGCTTAATCGCTGAGCGATTGTACTTTTACGCGTCTTCATTAAATGCTCGGCAGCTTTTGCAGGGCGGCGGCTGACGTGGATGGCGGCGCCAGGCTGGCTCCAGCTGGCGCATTTATTGCGCCGACGCAAGTTGCTTGCTGACGTACCTTCGCTGGGCGATAAGGTCTGTACCGCTGAGCGATTAACCTTTGTTCGCTGAGCGATTCTGTGTGCATCGCTGAGCGGTCCTGTCGCCAGAATCTTCTCTTTAAGCTCTTTTCCAATTCTGCCCTTTTTCTTCATTCTTTATGGGATTATTCCTCATAAATCATGCTTGCATCCATTCTTCAAAATATATTTAATATCCTACAAAATATGGAAAATTAATTAGATAATTCTAAAAAAACATAATAGATAAGTGCCATTTTGATAAGTCAAATTTGCATAAATCGGACACTTATCAATGCACCTTTTTGACCAGCTCACACCCCTACCCCTGTTGCCAGCCCTCTATTGCTATTTGTAGTCTATGTATATATTCAGATGCTAGTGACTATGTAATATGTATTGTTGACTATTCTACTAGTACAGGAACTGACTTGTATGAACAGATGAAACTGTATGGTTGTAAATAACGTGTAATTTAACTACTTGTGGACCCATTACTGTATTCTTGTTGTATGTATGTTTACTTGCCTTATTATCTTTCCTTCATTTATGTCTACCGAGCGTAAGCTATAACCCTTATGCGCATGGCTCTAAAATGAAACTTAAAAGTAACTTGCGTCAAAGAAAAACAGTGTCCCTATCTTGAGATAACCAAACTATTTTCCTCAGCTAGCTAGGGACTATAAGTATTCCCACACAACGAACAACAACCTAGGGGACGCGGATTGTGACTTAAGCATAACCTACTAACCTAGGGTGTTACAGAAATCTACATAGACAGTGGGTCTAGGATTACCCACTTCCTATGCGAGTTTTATATCGGTAGAGTTGATGTAGATAATATCCCCTCCGCAGTGGTATGCTCCTACGATTTTTTCAGATTCCGGCAGCGCTACCACAATGTGCACGAACGGAACCGACAGTGTAGAAATTTAAAAAATTATGCGCAGACAGTCGTGGCCCTTGGGGCTATTTATAGTGGACCCAAGTCGGCCACTGTGTGCTGATTTTCTTTTTCTTTTATATTTTCTTTTTTATAATTATTATATTATTATATTATTATTTTAGAAAATATCTAAGCTTATGGATAAGCTTCAAGGTTTCCTGACCAATTTCAATCACGTTTGATTGCGTTTAGACTTTAATCGTTCGTGTAGGAATATCCTAAAAATATTCCGGACACATAGTCGCGATCTACTAATTTTCCCGGTCATACAGGTAAGTCAGGTTGAGGTATTCGTGAACATTTCTCCATAAGAGTATGTTTTAAAATACCTTTGCGACCTGACGGGATTTCCGGTGCAGACCAAAAATTATTCCGACACTCGCAAAATTTTCATGAGCTTTCAAAACCATTATTTGGACTGGTATTTTGGATCAGAAAACACATAGTCGCGATCTACTAATTTTCCTAGTCCTAATGGTATGTCAGGTTGAGGTATTCGTGAACATATCTCCGTGAGCGTATATTTTACGGATACCTTTGGGACCTGACGGAATTCTGATATTAACCGAAAATTGGCACGGACCTTGCGACACTCCGCGAGATCACGAAACAATTATTTTGACTGGTGTTTTTGATAAATAAATTCTGTAACTAATTTTCCCAGTCTTAATAATCATCTCAAATATGCTTTTAATTAGGTGAAATAATGAATTACGCAAAATCTTTATAAGGGAAAAAATCAGGATGTTACAATTTCTGTCGCATGTTATGTTTAGCTTGACGTAGTTGCTCTTCCTTTGCTTTTTAACATGTCCTCATGTTAATTGCTATGAAATCGCCTTTCCTTTTAATTGTTGAGTTATATTATTGTATTTGGTTAAACCTATGACATCAACGTATGTTTCTGATGATTAATGTATGGGGTCAGAGATTGATGGAACCTTCTTGGACTTCGGTTCCTCGAGCGATGCTTCTTGCGCATGGTTTCCCTTTCCAAGATGTGTATTCGCTTATCTTGTTTTAGGAGAAGTTGCTTGAGGTTTCTGAATATATCCCTCAGATCGCGGTAATCTTTAGTAAGTATCTCAATTCGCGACGGCCAATAGGGTTTTCTTGGTGCTCGTTTTGTTAAGTCAGAAGTGGCGTGTACATCTTGACGGGATGGAGGAGAATGGCGAGACTGAGCATTCCCAGTATTTTCCACTCTAGCTAGGATTCACGATTGTATTATGAGATTTGTTGCGTCAACCATGGTTCATGCTTGAAAAGAAAAGGGGATTTGGAAGACATCTCAAAAATATCAAGGTCCACAAACGGGGGTTGGTCCAAGTGGTAAGCGGCTTGGTATCGCTTAAGCAAGGTCCCGAGTTCGAGACCTTGTGTACACAGTTATCCCCACTAGGAGACTCACTCGCCATAACTAGGTGCGCGACCCGAGTCGACCCGAATTAGTCAAGGTT
Organism: Nissolia schottii; assembly: GCA_003254905.1. NCBI lineage: Eukaryota > Viridiplantae > Streptophyta > Magnoliopsida > Fabales > Fabaceae > Nissolia > Nissolia schottii. The sequence goes on from QANU01108516.1 coordinate 14,375, forward strand.
AAGCCTTAGATACCGGGCAGGCAACCTAAAAAAAAATATATCAAGGTCCCCACACACGACGCTAGCATAGAACGTGGACGAGACAACAGTTAGTACCTGCAAAGGCCATTCAATTCCCAAGTAAGGATTTGTATGAGTTAGGTGAATTGTGATGGAAATAAATACATCACTTGTGATTAGGGTTGACTTATCATTTTATACTTGAGTTGGTTATGCATTCTATCATTTTATTCCCGAAGATCACGTGCTTTAGGTAGAGGATGTTAACCTTAATTTGTTACACTTATCCTTGCGTGCTCTTTCTAAAGCTACTTTGTGTTTGGTACGTGGCTTGTGGCATTATGTGGACTCAGACTGTATTGGGCCGAGTTCAGGTTCCGCGTATAAAATAATGGACCTAAGTCCTTGGGCCGTTTGGGCCTGGGATTCTATCACGTATCACTACCCTTATAATAAACATGGGTCCTACCTAACTGAATACAAACCAATTATGAAGAAACAATTGATGTTGATGATTGATTACTGAAGAAAAATCATATTGCATATTGTAAGAACTGGTATCAATTAACAATTGCTTGCTGAAATCACTAGTGTTTTATTGATAATAACAAGAATTCCAGTGGGGAATTTACCTGTGCAGAACTACAATCAGTGGCCAAAGGCTGCGGAATTAATTAAATAAAATAGAACAATAATCCTAGGAATTGATGGATCCCTTGGTCCCCTAGTTCTGCCTAAAATTCTGAATGAATATTTCCCTCCCTAAGGATCTTTCTTATACTAACTTGTGAGAGAAAATCATGGGTTGGCCATAATTCTCTCCTAACAACTCTCCTTCCCTAACAATCCTCAACTAAATTATTCTCTCCTGATTTGTCTAACAAATCAGATTTTATTGCTTTAACAATTCAGATTTTATTCTGAATTAACTACCCCCTTAATTCGGCTCTTCCTTCTAGAATAATGCTGAGGGAAAGGAATTATTTCCTTTCCTTTTCCAGTGGCTTCGGTTACAGCAGCGGGAGGGTGTGTAACACATATTGACATAAACCATCTCTTCTTTTTATGTTTACATGCTTTCGAATTCAAATTGCAGCATGGTTCTTTACAAGGATATGTTAAGATGTACATATAATCAAATTGAAATTCAACACCTTTGCCTTCCATTGTATCACAGACACTTTGTGGTTCATCAGATTGCAATAGAAGTTACTTCTTTCCATTTACTTGCATTGCAGGACTCGCCTTCCTCCTTCTCTCGCTGAACCTTCGGCTTGAAGACAACCTCGGAAGGCACCTCTGCACAGATTTAGCTGATTTCTCTCTAAAGGATACATGATCCTCACTCATGATTCTTTCGCTGCTGCAAGCAGAGTTGGGCCCTGAGATATAAGGAGTATTGAGTGCAGATTTAGGAAGAACATCTTGTATGGTTGGTTTAACATCTTTCTTTCCATTTCTATCATCTTGATCAACTTTGACACTTTCTTGAAAAAGCTCCAACAATTTCTTTTTCTTTTCTGGCGATGGTTCAGTCACGGAACCAGAAATTCTATTCACAGAAGCGGTTTTATTGACAATGGGGGTCCCAAAAGTGTGGTGAACTGGAGTGGTACCACGAGATGGCGTAAAGTCTGCTCAAAATTCAAGAGACAAAATCTAAAGCCTGTTTGGAAGAAGGGTTATGAAAACTAATTGAAAAAAGAATGGCTACAGAAAAAGGCGAAAGTAACAATATAATCAGATTCTAACAGTTGTTCTGCATATTTCGCAAATTAGTTAGCATTACAAAAAGGTTGATTATGATACAGCACTTAATGTCACTCATACATTATAAATCAGAATAATTTTCTGTTTCCTCCAAACTTTTACCCACATTATTAACTATAAAGTCTCAACTACTCATCATTCATATGTCAGAACATAATTATAAAATATAAAAAATGTCAAGTAAAAATGTTAAAATGCTCTTCCAGGAAAAGTACAGAATGGAAAAGAGTTGGGGGAAAATCCATACCACCATTGACACTATAGAAATCATCTTCACAATCTGATTCTAACCAAGGCTTGGAATCAAAAAAAGCCTCGTCCTTGCTACCTGCACAGGAAAAGAAGTGCAAGTTCAACAGATCAAGTATGAAAAAAGTATGACATACTAATAGCTAACTTGTGTATGAAACTTTTTGAGAAAGTAATTCAACGAATAAAGTAATAAGAAGAAACAGTTAATCCAGCCAATTGAACTGACAATTGGATCTTGAGCTAGGAATGTTTCAAGAGGGAAAAAGACATGCACAAACTCTTACCCACCCACTTCCTCCATTGATCAGTAATTCATTCAGACAACATAGTGATTTCAGTTCTTTTGCTTTTGGGAGTTAGATCAACGGTATTCAACTACTTGTTATTAGATCACTCAATCAAGCTGTGGTTGGTTGAATTCTCTGGAGCATGTCATCAAGATGACTATCTTCCACGTCACATAATCTCGGATCTCAATCACAGTACACAGACACTCATGATGTATAATCAAGCAATTGAACCAATTTCAGGTACAAATGGGAAAAATATTCTAGGAGCCAATTTGTTTTCGTTCTGGGGAAAATATCTTCATCCCATAGAGACCACATAAAGATAAACATAGAGTAGAATGTATATCTGGAATGAAAAATCATCTCTATCTCCATCTTCATATTCATGTATGCAATTACAAAAATAAATCATGGAACTGGTGACACAACCTCAGAACATTTATAAAAAATAAAGAAGGTAAACGTCACAGGATAATTTTCCATAACGTTATTACACCACAATCATAGGTGAATACAATAGAAATTAAATATACAAATCAATTAGATCAATCTGAAATAAAGATGATTAACAAACACTAAACAGATCAACCAGTATGTGAGGGTGGAAGTAGTCAACCAGACCAGAAATATGTCTCAAAAGAATTAACACCGATAACAGCGAATAACATCACATATACAAATCAAATTTAAAACAAATGATCAAAGACACAAAAGAAAAAAACGGATTTCTTCAAGCACATGTACTGACAGATTAATAATTCTTCAGAGACCCCACATCAACATTCAAGATCGCACGACAAACGAAAGCCCCAGAAACATTTATTCATATATTAATAAAAACAGAATCCACCAATCAAATAAAAGCGTAACTCATCAATGGAAGCTAATATAAACAAATCTCGAAGCAACAAAAACCAACCAAAACATGGACCATACCTTGGTTGGTGAAGGTGGTCGTTGACCGAGAAGGTGACCACACAAAGCTTCCATTTTTGGGTTTCTCATTGGAGGATGGTGAAGGAGCCACGACCTTCTCAGTTTTGGACCCAAACGAAAGTTTGAGCTTCATGTCTGTGTTAGCGTTAGCGTTAGCGTTGACTGAGTAACAGGAACCCATCACTATAAAGATAATTACTTTGTCATCATCACGGTCACGGGCTTTCCCTGATAAGAATTCTCTCACTCTGCCCTCAATTCAGAATTCAGAGAGAGAAAACGGAAGAGAGAGAGATGATGATTGAGCGAAATGGGTGACGAAGGAAGGAGGAGGGTGTCAATGTGATTGTGTGTTTTTTGGCGTTATACCAAAGATGTGGGAAAAAAATGCCTTTGGAAGGAAAAACGCCCCCCGGGGAAGGAGAGAATGAGTGAAAGTTAGAGAGAGGATTATAATTGTGGCTTTGAAAAGGAAGTTATGTCAACAAAGTTGTGTGCGGTTTGGTGAGTCATCACACATGCCTGCTGGCTGCTACTGCACTACCTCGGCTGTAATGTAGTGTATAAAATTAAAAAATCCCATGGTAGGAGGATTCTTAGAGGATGGGTCCCACAGGCAAATGAATAGTTTGTTGGAATATGAAAAAGAGATAAATCCTCTCTTTTTTTTTTAAAGGGTAATGCTACTTAAAAAAAAATTAAATTAAATTAAATAAAATAACGTAAAAATACAATAATATGTAAGTAAATATAAGCTCCACTTAATTATTGCATTTTACATATATTTTTATACTAACAAACAAGGACCCAAAGCACATTGAGTACCTTACACTCATTTTTAATTTGTCTTGTAGATATATATGAGGACAGCAAGTGACCTATGGTATCTTGATAATGTAACAACCCGACTTTTTTCCTCAATTAAAATGCTATTTAAGGCAAAATCAAAAATATAATAATAAGGAAAAGGCAAGATAAAGTGAATTAAAATTTAAATATCAATTTTATTTCTATAATATTAGTTAAAAATAATTCGTTGACGATCTCATGACGTCTGGTGACGTTCGGATCGAAATTAGGGTTTTATTGTAATTTCCTTATGACTTATAGGAGTCTGTAAAATATATTAATAGGAAATTAAATGTAAGAAATTGTCATCTAAGATTTTAATATT
>QANU01108549.1:0-18695 GCA_003254905.1 Nissolia schottii
TAAGAACTGATGGCGGGCAATTAAACGATAGTTCTATGTAAGAAGTAACTGGATGCATGAAACGATAATGTGATTGAAATTCCCAATAAGCTCCGGAACTACCTCTGATTTGTTTCCTATTTTATTTTCATGTCTTTTATTTATTTAGTCTATTTAAATATAAATCACAAATCTTTCACCTCATTGTTTAATTAAATGAACTCAAGAATGGTATTTTACAACTCCCTGTGGGATCGACCATCCCCTATACTGCAATTGGATTCCTTTTGGAATCTGAAAGCCGTAAAGTAGGTATGTATATAAATTTAATTTGAACAACAAAAGCGCATAGAAGCTTTCAACGAGCTTGGCATGGTTGTGACAAAACCTAAGCCGTGTCAAGATCTGAGAAAGTGGTTAAAAAGGCTTTCCTCAAGGAAACAAAATAAAAGTAAGAGTGTAAATAAAGAAAAAGAAAAAAATCAAGGAGTTAGAGAGGAAAAGAGGGAAAAAGGAGAAAAAGAAAAAGAAAGAGTATTTAAACCCTCAACAGTAAAGCCAATGCCTTACCCTCGAGTTCCTACAAAGGTAGATAAAGAAAGGCAGTTTGCTCGTTTCATGGACATTTTCAAGAGACTGCAAATTAACATACCATTTGCAGAAGCATTGGAGCAAATGCCTTCTTATGCAAAATTCATGAAGGAATTATTATCAAAGAAAAGGAAGTATCAGGAGGAAGAAACTGTGCAGCTAGGCGCAAACTGCAGCGCTATCATCCAAAACTATATCCCTCACAAGCTAACAGATCCAAGAAGTGTCACCATTCCCGTCACCATTAGGAATGTATCAGTGGGGATAGCCTTGATAGATCTAGGGGCTAGCGTGAGCCTGATGCCCTGTCTATGCTCAAAAGGATAGGTGGCCTAGACTTAAAACCAACTAGAATGTCGCTGCAGCTGGCCGATCGATCAATCAAATATCCGCTCGGCATAGCAGAAGATGTTTTGGTAAAAGTTGATAAATTTTTAATTCCCGCTGACTTTGTTGTGATTGACATTTCAGAGGACACTAAGGTTCCATTAATTCTTGGGAGACCATTCATGCGAGCAGCAAGAATGGGGATAGACATAGACGTGGGAAAATTGAAGATCAAAGTCCATGAGGATGAAGTGCAACTGGACATATTCGAAGCAATGCAATATCCAAAAGATAAAGGACAATGCTTTATGGTTGACCTACTTGAGGAGGTTGTCATGCAAGTAGAACAACAACCTCAAGTAGTAGACCCTTTGGAGATAGCATTAATAGGAAGCCAAGCACAGTTTACAGAAGAAGGGGAAGCTGACATTGAGGCATTTCTCAACAACTTAGATGCTACACCTACCATTCCCCTAGGACAGGAAGCAAGGGAAGAGATCACGACGAAAGCTGATGAAAAGACAGAAGGTAAGAACCTGGAACTTAAACCTTTGCCTCCTAACTTAAAATATGTCTTTTTGCAGGGAAAGGATGAGAAACCAGTAATCATCAGCAACTTGCTATCTCCAAAAGAAAAGAACAAGTGATTAAAGTCTTGAAGAAGAATCAACAAGCTTTTGGATGGACCTTAGCTGACCTGAAAGGCATTAGTCCGTCCGACTGCATGCACAAAATCCTTATGGAGGACGACTATAAACCTGTGAGACAGCCGCAAAGGAGATTGAACCCAACCATGAAGGAAGTGGTCCGAAAAGAGGTAGTAAAGCTGTTGGAAGCAGGTATGATTTATACAATTTCTAATAGCAAATGGGTAAGTCATGTCCAGGTTCCAAAGAAAGGTGGTATCACTGTAATTTCAAATGATAAGAATGAACTAATCCCAACTAGGACTGTTACTAGTTGGCGCATGTGCATTAATTACAGGAAGTTGAATAAAGCCACAAGGAAAGATCACTTCCCACTTCCCTTTATGGATCAAATGCTTGAAAGGCTAGCAGGTCAAGAATATTATTGCTTCTTGGACGGATATTCCAGTTGTAACCAGATCACCGTCGATCCCAAAGACCAAGAAAAACCGCCTTTACATGTCCATTTGGCATCTTTGCTTATAGAAAAATGCCTTTTGGATTGTGTAATGCGCCAGCTACTTTTCAAAGATGCATGCTTGCAATCTTTGCTGATATGATTGAAAAGAGCCTGGAGGTTTTTATGGATGATTTCTCGGTCTTTGGATCCTCGTTTGATCACTGCTTACATAACCTGGACGCCGTGCTGAAACGATGTGTGGAATCAATTTAGTTTTAAACTGGGAGAAATGTCACTTCATGGTCAAAGAAGGTGTTGTGCTAGGTCACAAGATCTCAGCCAGAGGCATAGAAGTGGATAGAGCCAAGATCGATGTTATTGAAAAACTACCACCCCCAGTTAATGTCAAAGGAATCAGAAGTTTCCTAGGCCATGAACGATTTTACTGGAGATTCATCAAAGATTTCTCCAAGATTGCCAAACCATTGACTAACCTCTTAAATAAGGATACTCCAAGTTAGCATAAATGTTTAACTGCTTTTGAAAAATTGAAGTCCAGTTTGACCACCGCTCCCATAATCATAGCACCTGATTGGAACAATGATTTTGAATTAATGTGTGATGCTAGTGATTATGCTGTGGGAGCCATTTTAGGTCAAAGGAAAAATAAAGTGTTCCATGCCATACATTATGCTAGCAAGGTTTTAAATGATGCACAAATTAATTATGCAACAACGAAGAAATAATTGCTAGCAATAGTGTTTGCATTGGAAAATTTAGGAGTTATTTAATTGGCTCAAAAGTCATAGTTTATATAGACCACGCAGCCATTAAATACCTCTTAACGAAACTGATAGTAAACCTCGACTAATACGGTGGATACTTTTATTGCAGGAATTTGATTTGGAAATCAAGGACAAGAGTTGAAAAGAAAATTTGGTAGCAGACCACCTGTCCAGATTAAATCACCCTGAGGTAACTATCAAAGAAGAATAAATTGCAGAGGAATTCCCCGATGAGAAGCTGTTCCAAATTAAGGAAAGGCCATGGTTTGCTGACATGGCCAACTATAAAGCAGTAGGAGTAATCCCTGATGAGTTGAACTATCATCAGAAGAAGAAGTTTCTCAGGGATGCTACCTACTTCATCCGGGATGATCCTTATCTATTCAAGATAGGAGCCGATGGATTGCTACACCGATGCATAGTAAATGAAGAAGCCAGTAGCATTCTCTGGCATTGCCACAATTCTCCATGTGGTGGGCACTACAATGGAGAGAGGACGACTGCAAAGGTCCTCCAAGCTGGTTTTTATTGGCCCACCCTGTTTAAAGATGCATAAATGCATGTGAAGAACTGTGATGCATGTCAGAGAGCAGGTGGAATAGGAAGGAGAAATGAGATGCCCCTCAAAAATATCATTGAAGTTGAAATCTTTGATTCCTGGGGTATGGACTTTATGGGACCATTCCCACCATCGTTTGGTTATGAGTACATCCTTGTGGCAGTTGAATATGTGTCGAAGTGGGTAGAAGCAATAGCCACTTCTAAAGCAGATGGGAAGATAGTAGTTAAATTTTTGAAAAAGAATATATTCAACCATTTTGGTGCGCCGCGAGTAATAATCAGTAATGGTGGATCCCACTTTGTAAATGCTCAATTGAGAAAAGCATTGGAGCATTATGGCGTGAGACACAAGATAGCTTCACCGTACCATCCACAGACAAATGGTTAAGCCAAAGTTTCCAACCCGGACCTCAAACGAATTCTAGAGAAAACACTTTCAAGTTCCCGAAAGGATTGGTCACAAAAATTAGATGATGCTTTGTGGGCATACAGAACCACCTATAAAGCTTCAACCGGCTCAACTCCATTTAAATTAGTCTATGGCAAATCATGCCATCTGCCGGTAGAATCAGAACACAAAGCATATTGGGCTTTAAAATTTCTAAATTTTGATTTAAAATGTGTAGGTGACAAGCGCAAGACCCAGCTACATTAACTGGAGGAGTTAAGACTGCAGGCCTACAATTCCAATAGGCTCTACAAAGAAAGGATCAAGAGGTACCATGACCAAACAATCATAAAACGAGATTTCCGTCCGAGACAATAGGTACTTTTATTTAATTCCAGGTTAAGGCTGTTCCCTGGAAAATTGAGGACAAGATGGTCAGGGCCCTTTGAAAACAAGGAAATAAGGCCGTACGGAGCTGTGGAATTATGGGATAAGGAAAAGAAAACAACTTGGGTGGTGAACGGACAAAGATTAAAGCCGTATCTAGGGGAGGAAACAAAACCAGCTTTAGAGGTGCTCTACCTCGATGAACCAAGCTAAAAAGAAACAGGCGTCAAGCTAATGACGTTAAAAGAGCGCTTCCTGGGAGGCAACCCAGAGTTTTGCAAGTTTTTATCCTAGTAATATTAAGGTGTTACAATAAATTTTTGTGAAAATGGTGAAATTTCTAACTAAGAATTCTTGAAGTCCTTGGAAAAATAGTTCCCTAATTGTTTTGCAGGACTAAAATCAAGAAGAAAAAGAGCATGATTCATCAAGGAGGATAAGCTTCTATTGAAGCAAGATGAAGTAGCCTAAACAACTACAAAAAGGCTACATCAATGAGGCTATTTCAAGAAATTCACCTTGAACAAGGAGCATTTTAATCTCTCTAGCACCTTAATTAATTTCCTTAGTAGTTCAATATGTGCTTAAGACTTGTTTGTTTAAAAACAAAGTAGTAGTTTATTTTACTTGGTTTGATGCATGAACACAATTACATCATGAATTGAATCATTTCAATATCCATAATAGACTTTGTGAGCACATACATAGATAGCATGAACATGTTAATATGCATCTATCTACTTGTTGGCATAAACATAACCTTGAAGATGTTTTTAAATCAAGGAAATTAAACCTAACCAAGTGAGGGAGTGGGCCTAAACACTAAGTGAGATAGAGAGAATCACCATTGTTTTGTACAATTGAATTTGTTTGAGTCTCTGATTTTGATAATTGTATGGAAATAAAAGGAAATGATCAAGGCATTTTGTTCTTTAGAATAAAACTGACCTTAATTAGGAACATCCCTTGATACCCCCTTGAGCCTAACATAAGAAAATTCTTGGTTGTTTATAATCCCTTGAGCTCAAAAAGGAAAAACAATGACTTCCCTTAATTTCTAAATTAAGAGAGCATTTAAAATTGGATTATGAGCAAAGATCTAAGTCAGGGGGAAACAAGGATGGGTAAAAGTGGGAACGTACAAAAGAGGAATTGAAAAGAACAGAAGCAAAAGAAGAAAAGTCTTATTCCCAATCCAAAAACAAAATGATAGAAAAAGAAAAGAAATTGGGAAAAAGAAACTAAGGAGAAAAAGGGGGGTTGAAAAAGAGAAAAAAAGAAAATATTGAAGAAAAACAGGTGATAAACAAGGAGTTGGCTTTCACTGCTCTCTTAATTAGAAATATTTGCATATTTGGAAAAACCAATGTTTCTTTATAGCCTGGCCACATTACAACCCTGAAAAGTCCTTTGTGATGCTTGCATGACCATACTTTTGTATTGAATGGTGAGACAGGTAACAAATTTAAATTGCTGTGATTCAATGGTAATATTGAGCGGATACACTCACCCTAAACTGGTCCACTGACCATTGTGTGCATAAAGATAATTTCCTTGATGGACAAGACATTGGATAGTGTGATTTCTTTATGGCATTCAAGTAATTGTACATTTGATTATGTTAAGGTTACTCTATGGTGTCTCACAGGTCTCAAGCTTGAACTGTCTGAACTATTTCATTTCATTGTGTTAACCGATTATTCATAAGCATTAATTTCTTGTAAGATAATTCTATTACCTCTTGTTTGAGGACAAACAAGGTCTTAAGTCAGGGGGAGTAATAAGTGCCCAAAATACGCAATTTTCATCATTTTAAAAGGCACTTATTTGCTTATGTTTTAAAAGAATTATCTAACTTAATCCCCCATATTTTGTAGGTTTATAATATATTTTGGAAGATGGATGCAAGCAGAATTAAATGAAGAAGAACCCCACAAAGAATGAAGAAAAAAGACAAAAATGGAAAAGAGTTCAAGACGAAGAAGAGAGCAAGACTGCTCAGCGATGAACCTCCTTCGCTCAGCGCGAATAGGAAAAAGGGCGCTGAGCGGTGCACCCTTGGCCGCTCAGCGGATGTACCTTGAAGCCACTTGCGCCGGCGCATTTAATGCACTAGCTGAAGCCAGCCTGGCATGGCGGCGCCGCCTGCAAAAAGCTGCCAGAGCATTTATTAAGCCGCGTGTAATGATTACATCGCTCAGCTAAGGGACCTAGCCGCTCAGCGAAACTGCACAAACCACTCAGCGGTGGTGCATAAACCGCTGAGCGGAGCCCCCAATTTTTGCCTATAAATAGAGGGGGGGCCGAGGCATTCAATCCATCCCTCATCCACCCATCACATTCCATACATTTCTTCCATTTTCCATATTTTCTTAAGTTAGGGTTAGGTAGAAAGTTAGGGTTTAGCAGCTTTCCTTAACGGAAGTGCTTCCGGAATTGCCAACCGTTGTAGATCGTGGTGGACGCGTGGAGACATTTCACCACTCTTCTCAACCACCATTGCTCTAAACCCCTATAAGTTTGTAATCTATCCATGACAATGGATAGCTAACTTCTTTATTGTTGGGATTTGATGCGTTGTATTGCTTAAATGTATCCATCTTGACTTATATGTATGATGCTATGAAGTTCTATGATTTTAATGATTGATCGTGCACTTAATGCTAGCTTTTGTTTAGTACTTTGATTCTTGATTTGAGATTTACGTGTATAAGTGATGAAAGCTTTTTCCGCAATGGGTTTGTACTCTCGTTAATTTAAAATATCCTTTTTAAAGCTTTCAGATCCTCGAGGGATCCAATTGCAGTAAAATCGGGTGTTATCATATCCACAGAGATTGTGATTAAAACAACAGTCTTTGATTGATGCTACGTTAAGCTTATAAAAGGTGATTGGTTTGTTTGAGTAAATTTAATAAAGAAACGATAAAATAAAATATAAAACGATTAATGAACTTAAGTTTAGACAGGTAAAGAAATATGTTGGGATTTGAGTTGCAATATTACTTTTAATGTAACCAATAACTCAGTTAATATGATCTATGAGTTCATTTGATTTTATCACCACCAATTCTTAACTTAATCATCTTTCTCAAGCATGTTAAGATCACAAGTTCCTTTATTAGATTGCCAATGGCCTTGCACAATTTTAACAAAGTACCTTGACGTGATACAGGTGTTAAAGCGATTAGTTCTTGGTTTCCAGTTACGGCGGTTAAGAACTAAATGAATTGATCTAGGTCAGATTAAATGATGATAACTTTCGTCCACAACATTTAAACGTTAAATCAAACTTTAAGATTAGCAATATTGAACTTAACTTTGTTTGTAACTTACTTAGGATAGTTTTCACTCAAACAAGTAAGTCTCAAGTTAGGAATCAAAGCACTAAACAAAAGTTAGCATTAGGTGCAAGATCAATCATAAAAACCATAGAACTTCATAGAATCATACTTATGAATTAAAACGGATACATTAAAGCAATACAACGCATCAAATCCCAACAAAGAAGAAGTTAGCTATCCATTGTCATGGATAGATTACAACTTACAAGGGTTTAGAGCAATGGTTGGTTGAGAAGAGTGGTGAAATGCCTCNATTTGATGCGTTGTATTGCTTAAATGTATCCATCTTGACTTATATGTATGATGCTATGAAGTTCTATGATTTTAATGATTGATCGTGCACTTAATGCTAGCTTTTGTTTAGTGCTTTGATTCTTGATTTGAGATTTACGTGTATAAGTGAAAGCTATACTAAGTAAGTTATAAACCAAGTTAAGTTCAATCTTGCTATGCTAAAAGCTTGATTTAATGTTTAAATGTTGTGGACGTAAGTTACAATCATTTAATCTGACCTAGATCAATTCATTTAGTTCTTAATCGCCATAACTGGAAACCAAGAACTAATCGCTTTAACACTTGCATTAACATCAAGGTACTTTGTTAAGTTTGTGCAATACATTTGACAACATAATAAAGGAACTTGTGATCTTAACATGCTCAAACGAGATGATTAAGTTAAGAACTGGTGGCGATAAAATCAAAAGAACTCATAGATCATATCAACTAAGTTATTGGTTACATTGAGGTAATACTGCAATTCAAATCCCAACATCTTTCTTTACGTGCCTAAACTTAAGATCACTATCGTTTTATACTTTACTTTATATGCAATTGTTTGTCATTAATTTACTCATCAAAAACCAAATCAATTCCCATAGCTTAAAATAGTTCAACTCAAAGATAATTGTTTTAAACACAATCCCTGTGGATACGATTATACCCGTCTATACTGCAACTGGATTCCTCGTGAATCTGAAAGTTATAAGAAGGATATATTAAATTATTGAGAGTGCAAACGCATTGCAAAAAGCTTTCAACAGTACCTCGCAAAGCGGTTCTTGTCGTGTTCTGCGCTAAGCGGTCTGCTGTTTGTGCCGAGCGGCCTCGCTTCTGATTTTTTCTTTTTTCCTTCTTTTGCCTTCTTTGCTCTTTGCTCCATTCTTTGTGGGATTAGTATGCTTGCATCCGTCTTTAAGAATATATTATAAATCCTAACAAAGTGGGGAATTTAGTCAGATAATATATTAAAACCTAAGTAGATAGGTGTCATCTTACTGATTGAATTTGCGAAATTAGGACACTTATCACTACACCACCTACACAACGACCCCAACCACCTGTAGGAGGATCCAGACCGCCTTGCTCGAAGTGCGACAAGCAACATGAGGGAGCCTGCCTGGCAGGTCAGGATCTGTGTTACCGATGTGGAAAGAGTGGACACATGGCAAGGCATGCCCAATTGCTCCACCTCCAATCCAACGAACCAGACGTGTGTTTACTCTCTCTGCAGAGGAAGCTCATGTTGCGGAGTGTAACACCCCTGCTAACTGCTCACCTCCAGGCAATGCTCATAGGGTTGTTATTCGTTGCGTAGGGTTACTTATAGCCCTTACTTTTACCTTTGTAAATATTTCTTACGTAAAAATGTGGACCAAATTGAAAATCGTTTGTGTGCTTATCAAGTTATAAATTAGGAGCCATGTGTGATTAAGAGAATATATAACAGTAATCGCTAGCGTCTACCACATGTTAGGTAGAGATCAGAGTGGAACATGAAAAACAATTGTATATACATATTTGCAACAAAGGTCCCAAAATACAGTTACACGTTTGCCTTNATCAAGTTATAAATTAGGAGCCACGTGTGATTAAGAGAATATATAACAATAATCGCTAGCGTCTACCACATGTTAGATAGAGATCAGAGTGGAACATTGCAACAAGGGTCCCAAAATACAGTTACACGTTTGCCTTAATAATAAATATTTACACAAAAGTATAACAGTCGTAGAACATAATACAACCATTTATCGCCGTAACGCCACCTTCGTCACTCTAGTCAGGTCGTGGAGTTGTCCTGCTGCCGCTGTTCATCGTCTACCATGCGTCCCATGGGTCAATTCCCTCGCTGTGCCCACCTGGATCCATAACCAAGTGGGGGTGAAAACCTTTGGTCCTTAGTGGGTTTCCATGGCTATCAATGGTTCATTTACTCGGGTATCCTCCAAGCCATTCAAAGGGACTCTAAGTGATAATGCATTCTATAAACCCTACTGGTTATTGTCTTTTGCTAAAACCCTGAACAACTTTATCTAAGTTAGCTAGGTGACTGGGGAACTAGTCTTTCTTACTAAGTCCACGTGCTTGTTGACCTTACATTTATTCATCTCGGGTCGTCCTCGTGACGTTACATAATGCACAAACAATTGTAAATACACATTAACTCATGTACAGACATTCATTCAATCACAGATATATAATTACATAGTGCATGGGGGCATTAGGGATCTCTTACGCATACTGGCTGGCCGGGTTAGGGATCCTCTACCTTCCTTATGTCATTAACCTCTTCGAACCAATTCACCCTGGGGCGACTGACTCGTTAACCAATCCTCACTGGTGAGAACGGGCAAGGTAACACATCGACCAATCCAACTTTGTGAACTGGTGAGGGGCTTGTCTGTAAGACTTTGCCAATAGAGGGCTTCCTAGCATATAACTATATACGTGTCCCCTAGGTTGCGTTATTATCTTTATACATTAGGTAATTAACCTCTAATTCTCTGGGGTTGTCCTAACACCTATACACAACCCATTCCTCATGATGCATGCCCTAATACACAATAATGGACTCATCCTTACCCATTGGATCCCATGGAACCACCAAAGTCTCAAGTCTGCCAGGTTTCATTCGAATACTTGGAGGGGCATTCGAATGAAATCTCTCGGAGTTCTTTCATTCGATTGAAATGGATTTTCGTTCGACTGAATTCTCTCAGCATTCTTTCATTCGAATACTAGGGGATTCATTCGATTGAATTCCTAAAATTCGCCTTCATTCGATTGCAGAGGAATTCATTCGAAGGAAAGCTCATTTTGGCTTTCATTCGACTGAAAACCTTGGGTATTCGAATGAATGCTGAAAAAATCGCCTCCCCGAGACTCCAGTTCTCAATTTCCACTATTCCTAGGGTTCCAATCGGTACAATTATGCGCTTCATTTCTCAATATTTCACAAAACCCTTTTTACCCTGTATCCCCCCAAAATATTACTTAACAGTTCTATAGTCAGACACACAGATATACACATATACAGTTAAAAATTAAACCACATAGACAGTGGGCTTAGGATTACCCACCTCCGATGGAGATTTCGAGTCGGTGGTCTTGAAGGGGAGAATTTCCTCTTCAGGATAGCGTGCTCCGATGATTTTTTCTGAAGTCCAGCAGTGCTTCCGCGATGTGTGCGACTGGGACCGCTTCATGGTGAAAATGAAAGGAAAGTAACTGAAGTGAAGTTCTGAAGCTTGGGCTATTTATAGCCAAATTTTTTCCTTTTTTTTTTCTTTTTCCTTTTTCTTTTTCTTTTCTCTGTTTTCTATTCTTATTATTATTATTATCATAATATTATATTTAGTAAATATCTTAGATTGAGGTTTCCTAGGGTTTCTAGGTCAGTTCTGCTCCCGTTTGATCACATTTTATCCGAAACCTCTCGTACCCGGTTGTCCAAAATATACCAGACGTACTGCCGCGACCTACAAGCTTTCTCGGTCATACTGGTATGTCAGGTTAATGTATTTGTGAATTTATTGCCTGGAGGGTAATTTTCACAGATACCTTATGTGCCTATCGGGATTTCGGTTTTCAGCGAATTTTAGCACGGACTTGCGACACTCCGCGAGATCGAGAAACAATTATTTGACTGGCATTTGGAGGCAATTAATTTTCTAAATAATCTTTCCAGTCCAAATAATCACCTCTAATGGGCTTTTAATTAAGCGAAATTAGGATTTAAGAGAAATCACTGTAACGGAAAAATTCGGGATGTTACACGGAGGATCTAATTCATGGTAAGTGTATAATGAAAGATGAATCTCTTGCGGTACTCTACGATTCAGGAGCATCGCATTCATTTATATCTTATGCTAGGGTCGAGAGCCTAGGCTTGTCACCCACTTTATTGCCCTACACTGAGTGTGCTACTCCGATGACACCCCCTGTGAAAACTTGTTTAGTATGTCTCGAGTGCCCGTTTCAGCTGCAGGGTAGAGTGTTTACAGCTGATTTAATATGTCTTCCCTTGGTAGGGTTAGATATGATATTGGGTATGGACTGATTGTGTGCCAATCGCGTCATTTTGGATTGTGCCGCTAAGATAGTCAGTTTTCCACCCACAGGATCAGAAGTATCCATCCCGGAAGCCAAGACGACATCTTTATATTGTTGTCCACTCGATGATCAGAGATATCTTCTGCTAGCCTCTTCGGATTCGGACGCAAAGCAACAGGTGGACCAGATTCCGGTAGTATGTGAGAATTCGAACGTGTTTCCTGATGACATCCCGGAGTTTCCTCCAGAACGATAAGTGAATTTTTCGATCGACCTAGTTCCTAGAGCTGGACCATGTAACACCCTAGCTAACTGCATACCCTCGAGTAGTACGCAATGCTCACTAGGTTGTTAATCACTTGGTGGGAATACTTGTAGTCCTTTATTAATTTTCGAAAATACTAAGTTAAGGAAAATATGGACCCATTTAAAATTCTTTATACTGTGTGCTTATTCATGAAATATGAGCCATGTGTGAATCAAAATATATAAGACAAACGATAGAGCCATGGGCTTATGAATATTCATTATCCCTAGTTTACGCAATTACATAATTAATACATGGTCCGTCACAGATACAACAAATCACATGATATTATAATAGAGTTACATATACATGCCATAGTCACTCATATACATAATAGAAGTTCATCCATCGTACAACTAGCTAAGCAGGTCTTCATAGCCTTGAAGATTTGACTGTTCGTCATTGATGGTTTGTCCTCCGTTCTTTCTTTTGATCCTCTTGTTGCTTCTCATAGCTTACATCTGCCCCTGGAAGCATAAGTGAGTGGGGGTGAGAATATTCGTCCTCAGTGGTTTACCTTGGCGTCGGGGGATCTTTTTAACTCACTTATCAACTTGGCCACTCAGGTGTTTCTAAGTGAACATGCATACTAACATCCTACTGATTATTATCTGGCCTAGGGTCCTGAACGGCTTTATCTACTTTACTAGATGACTGGGGAACTAGTCTTGCTTATCTAAGTTCTCGTGCTTGTTAACTTTTCTTGCGTACGTACATACATAGCCGTCTTGAGCATTCTCTTGATGGTATTTACTTCAAACACGTGCTCATATATATTATCATATACTTATACATTACATACTTATTTATCATACCATTTCATATTCATTCATTTCATACTTTATGCATGCTAACTTTGAGACTCTCTCATGTGTACCGGCTAACTAATGGACCGGGGCGCATCCTGCTTTCCATGTTCTCGGCTAACTAATGGACCAAGGCTGCATCGGCTCCCAATTAACTAATGGACCGGGGTCGCGCCGAGTATTTCCCACTCATGTAGATACGACCAAACATCTACAACCTACTTCTGTCCTCTGATTGATGTCGACCAGGCAGCGCTATAACCTGAGTGGTTGCGAACCACCGCGGATAACTAATGTTCCGTCTTCGATCATCAATAGAGATAATCGGCCACCTAGTGGGCATGGCAAGGGGTTGGCCCTATGACACAACCAAGTGGAGACCCATACATCATCATCATCATATCATTATCATTTCTTAGGTGTGACGTCACCATTTTTCATTCATCTTTTCTTTCATCTTGTCTTTTCTTTCTTTCTTTTCATTCCTTCCTTATCCTTAACCAATCGAACCCTTTGTGGGGGCTGGTGAGGGGCGTGTCCGCCAAGAGAGATGCTTCCTATCATATAGCTACATACTTGTTCCCTAACATTCAATTATGATCTTTAAGCATTTAGGTGATTAACCTCTAGTTCTCTAAGGTTGCCCTAACACTTAGATGACAACCCTGTCCTCATGATGCATGATAACCTAACCATTTCTAAACATAATCATTCTACATTCAATGTTCCACATACATCTTACATGTTACATACATCGAGTACATCAATTAAATCTTTGATTGCTGGACTATGTGCCCAAGACAGTTTCCATGAGTCTCCTCCACGTTTTCAAAATCATTTTCCATCCTTGTCTTTAAGTTCAGCCGGAGCCGCTCAGTGAAGCATACGGCCGCTCAGCGGTACCCTTTGCTCAGCGGTTCACAGAGACCGCTCAGCGGTTCATGAGATCGCTCAGTGACTCATGAGGCCAGTCAGCGATACCTGGGCGAACCACATCATACTTGTTTGGTTTTTCTTAGTTTCTTGCCATCCTTTCTCATGGACACTTCTTGGGTTTTTCACACATATTCCAACTAATAAAATCCTAGCTAGTCTAGGTCACAGGACCCTTCAGAATCATCTCTTAAGTCCTAGCATAGCATTTCTAACATAATTTATCATAAGGCATACAAGCACATAACCACATACAAGCAAACATAAGCCACCAAGGGGTGACCAAGCCAAGTTTACCCACCTTCTTTAGAGGCTTTGAAGGCAGATTGGATGATGAGAAAGTTGGGGGAGAGCGGTCCTCCAAGTGTAGAGCTTCTGCCTGGCTTCTGGTCGGTTTCCCCTCGGTTCTAACAGTTCCTACTGGCTCCGGCTTGCTCTAACGCCTCCGAACTCCTCTTGGCTGAATTTCTTTAAGCTTTCCTTAGGTTTTTGAAAGGATTTTCGTGGGTGAGGGTTAGGGGATTCCTGGAGGGAGTGAACTACGTTTAAGGCCGGCGGTGTCTGGGTCTCTAGTTTGACAGAACAGCAGTCGATCGGACAAACGGACAGAGTTCTGCCAAGGTTTCTAATTTTCTACGTCATTTTCGGATTTGGGGAGGGGGTATTTATAGCCCAAGGATGAATGCCCATTTTACCATTTTACCCTTGGCAAAAATTACCAAAATGCCATTATAATTTAATTTCCTAATTATTTAATTAGTTTGGATAATTATGGAGTCAAATCAAGTCACATCAATGAATAGTAACTCTTATTTTATTATTTTTCCCCAAAAAATCTGATTCATCACGTGGTCATCTCCCATGTGGGTCCCACGCTGTCCCGTTTCACTCGTATTTAGCCGTTCGCAGTGCCGGTACGTCGCGCACGGTCGTCCGAAAAATATTCTGCTTATACCGTCGCGATCCTCTCACTCCCCTCTACCCAAATGTATAATTACCTCAAGGCATTTGTGAATTTTCCTCTGGAGGAGTATTTTTCACATATACCTTTGACCCGTTTATAACTCAGGATAGCAACCTAAGAGGGGGTGAATTAGGTTTTACTTGTTTTTCACCTATTTTGGTTCTTTGAAAAGTTTGAAACCCTAATCCCCAATTTTAGAACAAGACCCAGCAATTCTCAAATAGATAAGATGTTAAATGCAGCGAAAATTGTAAATTGCTGAATGTAAAAGTGTAGGGATAAGAAAATTCACACCGGAGAATTTATCCTGGTTCACCTTCACAAACGAAGGCTACGTCCAGTCCCCTGTTTCTGAGGCAGGGTTTTTCCACTATGTAATCTTGTGTTGTGTACAACCTCACACCCGAGGCACTTACACCGACAACTACAAGAGAACACAACCGTTCTCCTGGTTACACAATGTCTTCACCGAACCCTACGGTGATGATCAGAACACTACACCGAAAACCACGGTGTTTACAATAACCAAATTGATTTGAAGAAGATTTGTACAATGGCTTTGTAACAATCATAAACTCAGGGAAGGATAATCTTGAATAGAAAGCACTCAAACATATGAAAGTTAAGGCTCAATGCTTTTCTGAGTTTTTGGATTGAGAAAGACTTTGAAAATTATGATCAGAACTTTGATCAAAACATGTGAAACTTGTAAGAATCAATGAAAGAATGAAGTTCTAATTGTGTGTTTTTGGTTCTGCACGAATTCTGCAATATATAGGCAGAGGTGCCTGTTCATGAACCAATGCCAAATCATATGATGCAAAACAACGCATTGTTTCATGAAAAAACACACCCATTCGAGCATGTAATCGATTAACCAACGGCTGTAATCGATTACATACAAGAAACGACCATATTTTCAAATTTCAAAAGCTGGTAATCTATTACTGTGGGTTGGTAATCGATTACACCATTCAAAACTTGAATATTTTTGAATTCAAAGTGTTGGTAATCGATTACACAAGTATGGTAATCGATTAACTATGCAAAACCCGAGTTTAAGTGTTAAAACACTTAGAAAAATGTTGCCAAATGCTTCTAGGGTTTTAAGAGAAATGTTAGACATGTTTGTGATGAAAAACTTTGAGGCATTAACCTTAATAAATTAACATGTGCTAACTATTGACTCTAGGGTTTATAATCTTGAACCTTTTTAGATGTGCAGCTTGAGCTTGAGGTTCTTTAATCTTGTGTTTGAATCTTCCCTTGAGTCTTCACTTTTTCTGCTTTTTGTTGGTGTTTTTGTCGTCATCAAAACCACGCCATCAATGGTCAGAGGAAGAGTCTTCTTCACACCGTTATCTCCCGTCGGTGTCCG
The DNA here is from genome assembly GCA_003254905.1 of Nissolia schottii. Taxonomy (NCBI): domain Eukaryota; kingdom Viridiplantae; phylum Streptophyta; class Magnoliopsida; order Fabales; family Fabaceae; genus Nissolia; species Nissolia schottii. The sequence continues at coordinate 16,168 of QANU01108549.1, forward strand.
AACGGGACTGTTCCGCTGGCGTTTCCGCGATCGCCAAAGCTTCCTAGTAACAATTTGGGGTTACTCTAGGGGTTTTACCATCTTTTGGCCCATGGTATGGTTTTCCCAAGATTGGGGCCCACTACTCAGTTCTTTTGGCTAAACAGGGCCAAACGGGACTGTTCTAGTGTCTGCGGAATTTCGATAAGCTAAATAGATAAATTTCTATTAAGCTCTGCAGGTTAACCTATACAAGATGCTCTACGAACAGCTAATCGGGGAAATGTCACTTAGGGAAGGAGCGAGATGTTACAGTGACGACAAACGCCAGTTTCGCTTGCATTTCTGCGATCGCCTAGTCCTCCTAATGAGGTTGTGGGACCAATCCAACGTATTTGAAACTTTCCCTCGGTATCGATTGGGTTTCCAGGGACTTGGAACTCTCTGCTCAATTCTACAAGCGAAACGGAGCCGTTCTAGTGTCTGTAGAATCGTTCAAAAGTGAACAGAATTCCGTCCGGCGGACGTTTTAGGTTTTCTATCCAATTCTAAAGGTCAAGGGGAATCCTTTGAGTGTCAGCAGAATTTTGAGAAACTAAATAGAATAATTTCTACAGACACTCGTGTCCTTCGAGCTTCAGACTTCTACTTCCCTGACGTCTCTAGCGTTGCCACCGTTTTCGGGCATCCTTTCTTGTCTCTAAGCTCTCTAGTATTTTATGCTCCTTTTATCCCTTCTAAATTCTCCCTTTTCACCTTAATATCTTAGGGTTACCATCCTGACCTCGATCGTTCCTGATTCCATATTCTCTTCTCTTCCCTCGTACACTTAACACATCTTCCTTCTCCTGCTCAATACATTTTCCTTTATTCTCCAGAGCCCAACCTTTCACACTTCCCTAGGTGAAACCTAAATTGGATTATGCAGCCGCACTCAGACTTGATCTGGTCACCCTTGATTATTATTCCACCTTCCTAGATAATACTCATACCTCCAACCTTAGTTGTTTTCTTACTTACATCCTTAACCCCGTTTATATGATATGTACATGTCCTCTTTAAACTTAGTTATTCCACTTCCTTGCTCACTCGACCCTCATACACTCCTCTCTTTACTGTCTTATATTTCTACATCTGCTCAATAAGCCTTATTCCTCCCCTTCGAGATTCCAAAGCCTAACCTTCCTAAATCTGGCACTTGTCCACCCTAATCACATAGTCACAGGTGTCCCGGTGCTTGACGAACACCTGTAGTTTACACTTCCAACCTCTAAAAGAGTTCGCATCCGAACTTATTATACGAAATCTTTGTGGAACTAGGTTTCCCTAGTTGTTCCAATTGTTTAATACAATATGTTTTGATGATGACAAATACAATATGTTCTAATTGTCTATGCTTATTGTAAATGCTTATATTTGTAGAACTAGGNAATCAAGAACTAGGAAGGATTTGGAAGCCAATAAGCCAAACCACAAGATTTTGGGGAGGATTTGTGAAGAGAAAAGAGTAAAATGTAGAAGAATAGAAAGTGTTCTTCGGAGAGGAGAAGATAGAAAATGTTAATCGATTACCAAAATGGCCAAAAAAATGACTAAAACTTAATATAACTAGCCAGTAATCGATTAACCAACTCCCATAATCGATTAACAAGAGGAAATTTTAGCCTTGTAATCGATTACTAGCCTCTGTAATTGATTACAGAAAGAAAAAAAAATATTAGAGAGTAATCGATTAATGCGATTTGATAATCGATTAACACCCCAATGTAATCGATTACTAGCATGTGTAATCGATTACACCAAGCAGCTTTCATAATTTTGAAAAAAGAAACTGCCTGTAATCGATTACCACGGGTATGTAATCGATTACAAGCCCAAAAATTTCGAAAAATTTTAAATTTTGAATACTTGAAGCATATACAATCATCATATAGCATATTTTCACTTCTAAGACTATGCAAATAATCCAATCACACATATTCAGACTATAATGGATGATTTTATAAAATATCAATCTCGTCCAGAATTCCCAACTCTCGTCTGATTTTGTAAAAAGATTCTTTTGCTAACGGTTTTGTTAATATGTCAGCAAGTTGATCATGTGTTGCAACAAAATTCAGTTCTACTTCCTTCTTCAACACATGATCTCTTAGAAAGTGATGCCTTATGTCTATGTGTTTTGTCCTAGAATGCATTACAGGATTCTTGGTTAAATTGATAGCACTCGTGTTATCACAGTTAATAGGAATGCAGCCCAGGTCTAGACTGAAGTCTTTTAAGTGTTGCTTAAGCCACAAGACTTGTGTGCAACAACTGCCGGCCGCAATGTATTCAGCCTCAGCAGTGCTTAAAGCGACACAAGCTTGTTTCTTGCAAGACCAAAAGACGAGCATTTCCTAAAATGTGACATGTACCACTAGTGCTTTTGCGTTCGGTTTTACAACCCGCAAAATCAGAATCAGAATAACCAATTAGCCTGCATGTGCTTCCTCTAGGAAACCACAATCCGACATTGACAGTGCCTTTCAAATACTTTAAGATTCTTTTTA
>QANU01108561.1:0-29163 GCA_003254905.1 Nissolia schottii
GAGAGGTTCTGGCCGCGATGGATTTATAAGAACTTTACCGTCGGCTTAAATATAAGCATTAATGACGTGTCGTTTGAAAATATCGATGCCATTACCGTTGATCATTACCGACGCTACAATAGTACCGTTAAAGTTTCCGTCGTTTGTAACCGCCGCTAAAGCGCCTCTGTGAATTTTATGCACATTTACCGTCGGCTGCCGCCGACGGTAACTATGTGCATTAATGACGTGTCGTTTGAAAATATCGATGCATTTACCGTCGCTCCTGACCGACGCTAAAATAGTACCGTTAGCGTTTCCGTCGTTTATAACCGTCGCTAAAGCGCCTCTGCGAATTCTTTGCACATTACCGTCGGCGTCAGCCGACGGTAACTATGTACGTTAATGACGTATCGTTTGAAAATATCGATGCCGTTACCGTCGCTCTTGACCGACGCTAAAATAGTACCGTTAATGTTTCCGTCGTTTATAACCGCCGCTAAAGCGCCTCTGTGAATTCTTTGCACATTACCGGCGGCGGTATCCGACGGTAAATTAAGGACAAAATTGCGTCGTCTGGTTCCGCCGGTAATGGTTGAACGTGCCACTTTTCTACTGGTGGTACTTTCCGTCGGTTATAACCGTCGAAAAATCCATTCCCGCCATTAACCGCCAAAACATTACCGTCGGTCTTTGCGTCGAGAAGTCTATCCCATGGTAATCCCACGCCTTTTTCGCACGTCGACCGGTTACCGTTGGTTATTTCATTTTGTCCGACGGTAATACCGTCGGGTCTTGTCCGACGGTAACTCTACGACGGTAATAGGCTTTTTTGTTGTAGTGAATGTTGACATTACAAGATCCGATAAATAATTGGTATAAAAATATTATTTTAATTAGTAATATTATTTAATATGAATCACATACTAACAAACTTGTACTTTTCTATAACTTTATCTTATATTTTTTATATTTTATTAAAATTTTTTAGGGGGATTCTACCGTACTCAAGGTTTATGAGTACGATACCCAAACTTACATGTTATCTGTATGTTGCGCATGTTAATTGCATTTTACCCATTAAATTTTAGAAAAGGACTAAATTATAATTATAAGTGAACATCATAAGTAAACTGTTTGATGCGACAACATGCAGATAACATGTCATGACATACATGACCATACACTGAATAACCTCATACGTACACATGAAATCAATATCAAGTTTATAAACTGATGAATAACAACATTACATACTACAAATAAAGGCACAAACGCCAAGTACAACAGAAACTAGTAAGAAATTGACTACAAATTCGCATCGGGAATCTTCAAACGTCTCAAATATTCACAAGGAAAATCTCTCTGGGTAGTGGTTCCGGAAAATCATCTGGATCCTTTGCAGGGTTTGCTTCAATCGTCTCATCATTGATACCTAGAACCAGATGCAGAGTGGAATGAGAAAACGAAATTTCTTGGTGGATTCCTATGCACTGACTAAATGGCATCGCATCAGGTACTGTCATTCGAATTATGCCTAGGTGAACATACATTCATACTAAGTTCATTTATTTATCTTGACTTAATCTTGAACGGTTACCAGTTAAGCCTAGTTTGCTGTTAACCTAACAATTACCAATACAATGAGGTATGGCAACAAGTATCATCATAATAATAAAGCTTGAACAAGGATGCATTATGACATAACATTACTCTTAACATTCAACCTTCACATCATGGAGTGGTCATTAATTAAACAATCAACATATCCCATTATCATTTATCATTTATGAACACTTCATTATTTTCCCCTCAGTACACCTAAAATATGATAACACATAGGTTTAATAACCTTAAAGTGTATAATAGAGTGCCTAAGTTACTCAGAATGGACTGTCGTGGTAAAAAAGGATGACATTTTGTAGTAATGGGTTATTATTATTATTTTTTATTTTACTTTACTTTTGTTTTAGAGGACATGAGATTTGTTTTCATATTTTAAAAAAATTAAATAGAAAATAGAAAATAAGATTAGATGATTTTAAAAGTTAAATAGGAAACGAGCGATAAGATAAGATGCTTTTAAAATTTAAATAGAAAAAGTAAGAGGTAAGATAAAATGCTTTTAAATTTTAAATAAGACGATTTGAAAATTAAATAATGTTTCATTCATTAATGGGATAATTTTGAAATTTGAAATAATTGATTTTCTATTATTTTGATTTAAAATTTGTTCATAATCTATTTTAGATTTAGTTTAAAAATATAAAAAGATAAAGTAAGTTTGAGTGAAGTTTTAGTCCCACGTCATTAGTTTTGGATAGTTAGGGTGATAGCCTTCCCCTATAAATAGAACTCTTCCCAAAATGTTTAAACTTGTTAATTCACTTAGAGAGCTTTGAATGTTGTGCTTTGATCGCGAACTTTATCTCAAGCACTAGTTATATTTTTGTTAGCTGGGAAGCAATACTTCCACATAGGATGTCAGTGTCATGTTGTTAGAGTGTTTCAAGTCAGTCAGTGGCATCCTTCGTGTTCTTACCAAGCTTGCCAAGGATGACAATCAGTCTTTAGCAACTCCAAGTGAGTGGGTTATTGCTCATAGCTTATTTTAATTATTATACTATGGTCATGCATATTTTAAGCATTTATAGAAAATAAGGATTTGCGAAATATTTTATTTATGAAAATTATATTTGTGAACGCGACGAAATTGTTTATGAAATTATTTACAAAATAGTTTATGAAAGGATTTAGAAATCATGGAACCTTTTTAGAAAAAAACACGCGACCATTGCTTTATTGCATAAAAAAATCACTATGTTGCATGTGTATTTTCATGGATTTCAAATGTCATGATCAAGTTAGTTATTTTAGTTATCAGTTATTTCAGTCATTAGTTATTAATATTTTTGTTACCGTCGGTCAAAATATCCGACGGCACCACCAACAAACGCAGCGTTTTACCGCTCTGATTTCTGTCGGACAAATGTGAATAACCAACTGTAATACCCTAAACCCTATTGTTGTCATATGTTCACGTATTACCGTCGGTTACAACCGACGGTAAATATGATTATGTGTTTTTTTTAAGTAGCTTTTATGTTATTGTTACTTGATACATATTAATTGATTATTACTGTCCCTTCTTTGATTATTATTTATTCGCAATTATAAATTTTGCTCTTAGAAAAATCATTAAATATTTTTTTGTCGTATGCAATTAATTTACTCCAACATTTTGCGTATGGATACAAGTAGACATAACATATATAACCATTATTTGTTGAACAGATTAAAATAATTTAACAAGTGATTAATTAAATAACTACAAGAGTGTAATTAAAAAAACTTATCATTAAAAAGTTTAAGAGTTTGAGATTAAGAAAACTAAAGATAATTAAAAAAAGTGCGTACATTAATTAAACCGTTAACAAAAATACAAAACTATAAATAGTGAAAAATTATCCTAAGGATATGCTGGCTGGTCGGTCTCATTATTGTCGAACTCATTCTCAGAATCAGAGGAGAAGTTAGGAAACTCGAATGGGGCGGGATTCTGCGTGCTACTCCCTGAACCAGAGCCACCAAAAATCTTCATAAACCCCTTGACAGCATCCTCCAGTTTCTTCATCTTGTCATTTTACTTCTTCTGCCTCTCCTGTTCCGTCGCCCACTTGAACTCCCACTTCAACGCCTGCTGCTGGAGCTCATGGTTCAACTTGAACACAGTTTCTTGGAGCTGGTCACTCTCTACTGGTGTTCCCGCATTTGACCCAGAAGCAGAACGTCCGGCGGGCCCCCGAACGTTAACGGTGAGCTGAGTACATCGGTCGTAAATCTGATTACGGTTCTGGCCGCCTCTGCTAGCGCTTCTTCAAAATAATTAACTTTATTATAATTAAGTTAAAAAACAATAACATACAAAATTCAAAATAAACTTAAAATACTTACAGTGGTTTCCTCTAAGCGTGCATCGACCCTCCTTGACTTGTTGCCTCTCAGCGTGTGGGTCTCGCGGAACTATTCCGCATCGGTCGGCGACCTTCTGAGAGTTTTTTCTTGCACATTAAAGACCAACTACTTAATTAACTAATTTATTAAACCCGGGATAAATTATCTTATAATTTATTGTCATGATTATTACCAGTCTTTGCCGCGTGTCGGACAAGCAGGCAGAGCCCCCTGTGTGCACGTTGCCACCCCGACCCATATTCCGCGCACGCTTCGAGCAGGCCGATTGGGCCTTGTAGTCCTCGTTAGCCCAGTAGCGCTTCAACTCCTTTAGTTGGTAGGGAGTCATCCAATCAGGGTTCGGGTCGTCCCCTCCTTGATATCCCGATAAAGCTGCTGTAGGCGCCGTTCAACTCGGTAGTAGAACGCCTTCTTCATGGCGTCATCTTCTTTTGGATCGATGGTAACATTATCCTAAAAAAATAATAACAATTAGATAAAATAATTTAATTGTTATATATTACTTAATATTTAAAAAAATAATGGATGGTAAATTATAACTAACCTTGAAGACGTTGTACATTCGCTCCTTCTCCTTAGGTCGGAGATCCTACCACTTTCCGACGGCCCAGGTATAGCACTTCTTCATTGTGTCCGACACAGCTCGCTTTCCAAGCCGGTGAGGAGTAAACCTATACCGACATAAAATCAAAACGTGTTAAATAATTAATAATAAATAATAATATAAAAACTTGCAAATTAATTAATAAATTAAACTATTAATCACATACCCGTTGTAACTATGATCGACTCGCAGAATGGGCTGATCCTCGGTCGAGGATGAGTCGATGTGTGGGTCACCACCTCTCGGAGTACTACCCCAGGCTACTGAGTCTCCGTGAACATCGGAGTACTCTTCGGCAGCTGGCTATCAGTCGGGGAAAAGGCTCGGGGATGAATGTACGAGTAGTTCCCGAACATCGCCGCATCATCCCCTGGCGTCAACGCACGCATGAAAGACAACGACGGATGGTCACCAGACGATAGCCACGGGATGGGCATAAAATCGTGCCCAGTTGGTGATCCAGAGGAGCAGGGCGATGTCCTGCCTCCCCTCCCCCACCTAGGGTGTCGTGAGGGGAAGTAGTCATAAACGTGCTTTTCCCCCTTGTCGCCGACCATTAGTTAACTACACAAAATTAAAAAATTTAAGTTACCATATACATACATAGCATAGCATACATACTAACATAATATCACAAACATAATACATACATACCTTATATTACTAACATAATATATAATATATACCTACAATATACATATACACTATACATCCATTCATAATAACATCCTAGATGCATACATACATACTATATACATACTAACATACCATATACATACATACTATATATATACACACACATAATAACATATACATACGACATATATACATACTACATATATATACACATAATAACATATATATTATAACATTATGCATAACATACAAAATTAAAATACTAACATATACATAACATACATTATAACATATTCACAACGCACACACATAACATACATATAAATTATACATCAAAATAGACATAACATACATATATCAATGTATAATTACATAATATATATATATATATGTATATAATATACAACATTATCTAATAACATAATAACAATAATTAATAAACATAATATATATATGTGTGTGTGTGTGTGTGTAATACAAAATTAAACAACAAAAACATACACACACATATATATATACATACATATAAATAGGATGATGGTGGTGACGGTGGATGTGACGGAGGCGGCGGCGGCGACAGTGGCATAGTGAAGTCCGGCGGTGGTGGAGAGAGTGGTAAGTGACACGGCGGCACAGTGGTAGTCTCGGTGATCCAACACGGCGGAAGAGAATTAAAGAGAATGGGAGTTAAAGAGAGTTTGGACTTAGAGAAATGGAGAGAAATGGGGTCTAGCGCCGTGGGGGAGGCATTTTTAAAGCAGTGGCGCTTCACTTTACCGTCGGACGCAACCGATGGTAATGATAGACGTGTCGGTTGTTTTTTACGAGGCATTTACCATCAACTGTATCCGACGGTAATGTATTACCATTAGGGTTTTCGTTGTATTTTTCGTCGGCATTAAACTTTACCGTCGATAGTAACCGACGATACATGAGTAATTAATTGTTCAGAGTTGAGCATTGGGGAAGACGCATTGATTGATTTTACGAGGCATTTACTGTCAGCTGCATCGAACGGTAACGTGTGACTGTTAGGGTTTCCGTTAAATTTTTTCGTTGGCGTTAATCGTCGTTACCACGTGCAATTATTGCATGGTGGCTCGTTTCTTGATGACATTACCGTTAGTTTTAACCGACGGTAAATAGTTGACGAATTTAATGTGGTTAGGACGTGGCTATTGACGATTTGTTTTCAAATACCATCGGTTGTGTCCGACGGTATTTTTTTTTTGCGCCTTTTTTCGCCAACAATTACCTTCGCATTGACTGTCAGATATATATTTTCGCCGGTAATTTCATGTCCTCATCCCCGGTTCATTTTACTAAACCGTATACCGTCGGTTGAATTATATTTTCCAACGGTATTACCGTCGGTTCACGTCCAACTGTAATGCTTTGACGGCAATAGTCAATTTTCTAGTAGTGACGCTTACTGATTTTCGTTAATTGGTCATTGATGAACTATTAGTAAACTTAGGGAAACTTTGAGAAAAGAAACATCAGTGGTAATGGGAAATTAATCATCATTTAGCTATTTCTTAGAGATAAGAATAAAGGCTCGTGCAACCTTTAGCCTCAAACGCTACAAAAGGATTCATAAAACTTAATCCCTAGGCAAACTAGATTAATTTTAAGAGATTGGTTAATCGGGTCATTTATAGGAGGTATGCATGTTCTTGAGAGAGACTTGTGTTAGAATAAGAATCCAGGTTGTCCTTCGTTAATAACTTGAATAACAAAGAAAGCAGAATTAAGGAAACATTAGTGGTGCAGTCGAGTCCCAATCACCTAAATCCTTATTGAATCAAATCATATTTCTAGTGATTCTTGTTTTTTAACTTTTATCAAATTTCATTCAATATTTGCCATTTAAATTTCTGCTCTAAAAACTCCACTTTGTGAATCAACTTCGATTTTATAATTTTTTTATTACATTATTGATCATACCATCCTCGTGGGAACGATACTTTGATCCTAAGACCAATACTTTATTACTTGGCGATGAAGTATACTTGTAACGTGTGTTTTTCTCACACCAGACAACTTAGCTTGCCTTCAGGCCTTGACCTGTGAGAAGCAAATTGAGAAACTAGATGCACATCTCAGCGTATTCTGCTAACACGGGCTATTGAAAGGGGAGAATGAGTCATAGCTCAAAATTCTCTATTCATAGCATGGTAGTTTTCGTTATACTCAACCAAACTTGGCCTATTCATCCCATGTTGGGTTCTAGCATGGACTCTTTCTCTTTCTTAGCTTGTTGATTGATATGATTACAAAGATCATTTATTCTTCGTGGCTCGTATATGGAATTTCTACCTCGACTATCCCTTGAATTACAAGTCTCACTCCTATTCTAACTAGCTTCTAAGGCTTCTAATCTCCATTGTTGGCTTTGGAGAAGGTTGTGCAAGTATTGAATGGTGGTTGCAGCTTCCTGTGGATCAAGTCCTCAAGGCTAGTGAAGACCTTGTTCCTCTCTAACTTGGACCATGGGGTGTTGTTTAGGATGCTTAGGTAGTGCTCTTTTCGGGTTGGGCTCGGACTCAGTTGTAGTTAGACCATCAGGTGGAGTTGGTGGTCTATCAATGTGATAGTTCATAAGTTCCTCAACATGAATATCCATCTCAACTTTAAAGGTTTAGACTTTTTTTAGGAAAGCCTATGTTCACAAGTAATTCGGCAGCATTGCGATTACCTAGAACTCTGACCTCGAGCAAAGCTCAAAACCTCTCTGAGATGGAAACATGAGATGAACATTGGTGAATTGCGGTGGCTTCGGCGTGGTGGGGTACCTACAAAGTCACTCCAATGGTTAAGTTAGTTTGTGACCAATATGGGATTATAGTAGGGAAAAGCATACCTGAAGCATGGCCTAACTCATGCTTATATACCTCTGAGGTATGATTGTTTATTCATGACGTTGTAAATTTAGTAACTGTGATTGTTACATTTATGGGCTAAATCATGACATTAATAACTCGAACATGATAGTTGTAATTATTATATTGAGCAACAGTCGATAGCTTCCTTCTTCAATGAGCCAATGCGTTATGTTTTTGCGAGCTTCCTTTGGGTCTATTAAGCCATCCAAAATTGGGCTATATCACGAGTTTGATATACGGGTATGGACTTATATCTCGGTCTCGAATTTATCCCATAATAGTAAGTAAAAATTATCGGTACTATTCATTTACAATAGTATTTTCATCTTCATATTCACACTAATAATTCATACCAAATTGAGATATATAAGTGTTGAAATATAATTAATTTTTAACAAGTAATAAAAAAAAAATAAAAAGCTGATGACTAGCATTGTGCGTAGCATGCGTGGGCATACGGCTAGTTTTAAGAAAATCTACAAATCATGTGCAAAGTGCAAGTGCTCATCAAACTTGAGATTGATTAAGATGATATGAACTTAGGTCCTTAACAAGAATTAAAAAAAAAAAAAGTTTCTCTAGAGATTCCTATTTTTTACAAGGGAGCCTACAGATTGGGTTAGTCAACCTAATAACATAATATAAACTTCAACGGTTCAATCAAGAAAAACAAATAAAAGTGCTCAAGTGATTGACAAAGAAATTAGGAATACAGAGCGTATTACAAAGTACGAGAAACCTAAAAAAAATATAAGGGAGAAAAAAAAAGGAAGAAAGAAAAGGTGCTAATTACTAATATACAACAAGGCCACCATCTAGGAGACTAGGAAGCGTAATATATTTCTACACCCATTTCGATTTCAAAAATGCCACACGTACACCCAATTTTATACACTCATACATACACCATTAATAATGCACAAACTTTATTCTCATGAGTGCACAAGCATTACAAACTTATAGATGATATTCTCAATTATACTTAATTAAGTGCACAAACATTACAAGCATTAAAATACAAACTTTATGTATATAAGTATAGGGTGTATGTATGGTGTATATTTTCTGGTGTACGTGTAGCAGAACTCTGTTGATTCTGACAAACAATCAAAACTCACGCTCACAAAAGTCCACCCGATGTTAGGCGCCCACCAAAATTGGGCGCATGAATAAACAGTCACCGGTCTCGAACAGTTAGTACTCAGTAGCTGGCCTTGAATGGCTTGTAGACTCGCAAGTCATCAATGATCCCAGCAACGGACCCTGCTGCAGCCGCCACAGTAACCACAAAGCAAGCAACGCTAAGCATCTGTAGGCATATCCATTTCGTGGTCCACTTCGGTACTCTCTTCTGAACAATGTACATCTCCACTGGGAAATACACGGTCAGGGGCCAAAATGCAATGGCTCCAAGGAGCCCAACGATGTCGTTGAAGAAAGGGAGAAGCATTGATATCACAGTGGTCAAGATGACAAAGATGGTCCTCCACACCAACCTGAAGAGGTTGAGCTTGTACGGACGGTAACCGGGTATCGGCACCTGGATCTCTCTGTTCACAAAACCGCTGTTTGGGAATCTCTCCTTGGTCGTCTTCTCAATGAATGAGAAAAGGGGCTGGCAGTAGACTTGGTATGCGCCGACGAGGTGGATCACAACGGCGGCGTTGGCTATGTCGAGGAGCCAGAATGGATTGTAGAAGCCGAAGCCGGTGAGAAGGTTCCCGGGGCTCGAGTCTCCGAAAGCAGCGTACCCGAAGCAACCACATAGCATGTAGAAAAACGTTGTGGTTAGAATACTGATCAAAGTAGCGCTCTTCATTGTTTTGGCCTCTGATGGAGGGGATTTGACCGTGTCCTGTTTCATCACACACACCCATCATTTCAGACTTCAATTTAAGGGGCAATGACATGGTTGTGGTTTTCATGATTGTAAATTCCCAATATATGGTTGGTATAAAAAAATTACTATTGTATGGTTGTGTCAGATTTTAAAAAAAAAAATTCGGGGCTGAAATCGTTACCCCTATGGCGATTTCAACCCTTTTTCAAAAAAAAAAAAAAACCCGGCCGGGGGATGAAATCGCCGTAGAGGGTGGCGATTTCATTCCTTTTTCAAAAAAAAAAATTTTGGGGGCTGAAATCGCCACAGAGGATGGCGGTTTCAGCCCCAAAACCATACATCTGTAAATAAATTATATTGCCCATATTTTGGATAATTAAACCTAGAAAAGGAATATAAAGGTAAAAAAACCTAAATTTAAAATAATCCGTGGCCTATATGAGTGTCACAATAATTTGGCGAAATGAATTGTACCTGAATTTCTATAAGGATCATTGAGTATGAGTATGCAAATGCTATGTCCCCAAGAGCTTGGAAGCTCCTCCAAATTTTTTGCGTTTGTGACACGGAACCAACTGTTATGCCGGTTAAGCTTCCTCTCACCCTTTTGTTTTCTGTGACATGTCCAGCAGTTTAATCCTCAAAAAAAAAAAAAGGAAAGAGACAACACACCCAACTTTGTCCTCAACCAAAAAACAAGGGACAAAGTAATCCTTCCAAACTCAAAAGTGTGCTCCAGGTCCTTCGTAATTTAAAATATAAGATATTTTGATTCTTAAACATGTAAAGTGAGTCATTTTAATCTTGTATGTTTAAGAATAGAAGCATCACATTTTACATGTTTAAGGATCACAGTATCTTTTATTTTACATGGCAAGAACGCTAGATTAAAATTTCAAGTCTTAATTAAGAGACTATTGGCACGAACTAAATTGATGATGTATATGAAAGAAAGAAAAAAAAAAAATCAGTCATAGCTTAAATGAATAGAATAATTTTTAGATTAGAAATGAATAGCATCATACCCACAACTTTACCAATACCGAGACCCAGCCCAATCATCGAGTATGTGAAGGACATGACAGCAGCCACAATAGAGAGCCACCATAACTGATCAAAGTCCGGGATTTGGGAGAAAATAATTTCCGCAACACCGAACGCAATCATGTACACATTGCTACTCATGTGGCATGGATTTTTCCCACCGCTGCTGTGGAAACAATTGGACCTTTTGATAGCCCTGTTTGACCAACAACCCCAAAATTAGCCCAATTAGACCACTTTCCTTGCTGCATTGCTTGCACGACATTTAAGTCTCAATTAATTTTTTGCACATCACATCGTTCACCAAAATTTCAAACTCACATCATGCTAATGGAAGCTGCTACGGTGTACCCAATGGCCACTCCAAACAGGTTGACGTACTGAACGCAACCGCAAACCTTGACCTTAAATCCGCCTGTAGTGCAGATACGCACAATGAGAAAATGATGAATACATACGATGAATTAGCGGCGAAGCACGATGGCACTATGGAGCACGATTGCATGTGCAGCTGTAAAATTTAAAAAAAAAAAAAAAAAAAAAAAAACCTTACCTATGATAAACTCGTGAACTCGTACGAGTTTACGAGTTAACTCGCGATTTTAATAACCAATGCGAACAATCACAAAAATCAAGGGTGAAACTTTAAAGATTAAGATGAAGTGGACCCGGAACTTGATTTGAATATTAAATTGAGTTAGGTAGCATAAATACGTACCAAGGTTTGATTGAATGGCATCCATGTATGTGTAGTTCCTCTTCCCATTGACAGGGTCGCCAGAACGGTAACAAGCAGCTAGAAGAATGGAGGTGTAGTAGGTCACAAGAGAGAAGAGAATCATCACGGCAGGGCCAGCAACCCATCCAAGCTGAGCTATTGCCCAAGCCAATGACAGCACCCCGGACCCAATCACAGCCGTTATTATGTGGGCACTAGCAGTCCACTTAGTTCCTGTTGTTTATGTGAGCCACAGGCACAAGTTAAATTGTTATGGTAAGTGTGACCGACGGATTTATTATCTATGTATTTTTCACCAGAGCATTTATTTTTCATAATATGTTTAATATAAAAAAAATTTATGTTTACATGGGTCTGGGTCTGAAATTGTCACAGAGTATAATGATTTTAGACCCCAGACTTTTTTTTCTTTTTAAAAAAAAAATGGGTCAAAACAACCCACCCGACAAGAAATAAATGAATTCCAGATATTTTTGGCAAATCTAAGGAGGGTTTTGCTGTACATTCATCACAAAATATTTCTAGATCCCAGTAAACCCAATGCCAGGTGGCCGCCGAAAAGCACAAGCCCGAAAACACAATATGTGCCCCGGCTACACCTTCAAACTGTTTTTTCTTTCGTTTTTTATAAAAATATCTAAAATCGCCACACCATGTGGCGATTTCAAGCCGGTACAATTGTAAACTTGTATTTCAACCCATATTTTAGTACACAGGTTATACTAAAACCATGTATAAGTGATGAAGCAGTGACCAACACAATAAAGAAATTAAAAACAAATAAATCAGAGAGTGAAAGTGCTTTTAAATGAAGCGAATGGATTACCAGTTCGTTTGGGGCGCCCGTCGTCATCGAATAAGTTGGAATCTCCTCGTTGATGCACGTCAATGGAGACATCAAATGGTTGTTGGTGGCTCCTGCTTGGACCGTTCTCTACCATCTTGTTTCGGAAAAAAGATATAGAGACCAATAACCCAAGTTAATTAAGGTTACTATTAATAGTGATTATGTCAATCAATAGGTAGAAGAAGAGGAAGGCATCTTCATCTCATTTATAACATGGAAGAGTACGTGTTGTGACTCCGCGCTGCTCTAAGTGCTCACAACTTGGGGAGGGAGTTCGACACATTAATCAGCTCTCAAAGAGTGTCACGGAAATTATGAAAGAGAGAGAACGTGTGTGTCTTTGTTTTGGTCTTCGGCCAGAGTCATCCGACACACACGAATTGAATTGTGGGGCTGCGCAGCGTGCAATGATGGAAGGAACAGAGAGGGGCGTGTGTCTATAAATAAATGGTGGGAAGGGAGAGAAAAAGACGTTGGAGAATTTGTGCAGGGCTACGGGCCACGTGATGTTATTATGTGTTCAAAAAAAAAACAGAGAGAGATAAATTGAATTATGTTGATATATTTTTGTGTGCACACAAAATAAATTTGATTAAATTACAGTGCTTTTTTTTTTTTTGCAGTTTTTCAGTCGAAGTTGCGTGTTCATGTAAATAAATTAAAAATAATCCCCACAAATAAACTTAAAACGAAATTCAAATTAAATTAAATCGATTGTTACTGTTACGCTGCAAATTTGTAGGCAAAGTTGTGTGTTAAAAATAAGTAAATTCGTATTTACAATTTAAAAGTGTAATTTCTTAGTTAAAAATTTAATTAGATGGGTTTTGCACCCTAACGACATTAAATAAGGACTTGAGGTGCTAACAATGAAAGGTTCTTTTCTTAATTTTTTTTAATACTTTGAGCAAAGTGAAAACTTATAAATTTCACTTTTTAATTAAAAAAAAGATTATTCTTGATTTCTTTACCGTGTTAGCTTTGGAGATTCGTCAGCAAAATTTTTCATTATTGAATTTTGAGATAGGAGACGACAAATTTGAAACCTAGAGACACACGTAATGCAGTGATCTGTGATAGCCTCCGCCGTTAAACATCGGACACCGCTTTGACTCGAAGCGTGTGTGGCCACCGGCCACTCTGCTATCTTTTCCCCTTGTCATGCGTGAGGGAATAATATTCCCCACCACCATTTTGGCTACTTCCCTCCTCAACTGTGCTTCCTTCTTATTTCGTTTTCAATTTTGGTTTTTTCCTTGTCCTCTCTCTTGTATTTAGATTCTCTTTATTTTGTTTTCTAATGTTACGTGTACACTTAATTTCAAACACTCATACATACATTATTTAAATTAGGTAATTAATGATTATTATGCGTATACAATACAGTTTTCTAAAATAGAGCACAAACTTAAAGGCGTTAAGACACAAAACATTACAGCATTAAAACACAAACTTTATGCACATTCATGCACAAACAAACTTATAATTCAAATTTATATACAATCTGAAGTTTATTTAAAAATACACAAATTTTATATTTTATAATCTGAATTTTATTTAAAAAATGCACAAACTTTATTTTGACGAATGGACAAACATTACAAACTTGTAGATGATATTTTCAACTATATTTTATAAGTGCACAAACATTATAGACGTTAAAATACAAACTTTATGTATATAAGTACGGGATGTATGTGTAGTGTAAGTTTTTGGATGTATGTGTAAAATGACTCTTCTAAATATCGGTGTTGCGACAAATTCATACTTTAGGTATAAGTGTAACATACGCCCAATAAAAATAAGTCATCATTAAATAAGACATTTTTATTATATGTGTTTAAGAATGAGATATTAAACTTATATCTTAAAAATTTCTCCTTACATAAACTTGACCTAGCTTTCTAAGACAACTGCCAAAAAGACAAGCTTAGTTTGGATTCTTCCTAATAGTTTGTGACAGGTAACTGCTGTTCGACGTTTCCACTACCTTCCTAAAACATCCCGGACAGGCTAAGACTTCTTCTCAAGTGTGTTTTATTTAAGCAATTGCAATATGTATAATAATATTAAGGTTAGATGAATACCAATCCAAGGTTTCATTTTTCTGAGCTCTGTAATGTATATAGTTTCGGGCACATATTAAATAATTAAAACTAAAAAAATTCTATATAAAATTATAACTTTAACTTTTAAAAAACAACAACTTAGTTATATAGTGTTATTTTCTTTAATTAATTAAACTCAGCAATACTATAGTATTTTAATTTCTTCCTTATTACTTCCCTAACAAAACTTTTTTCTTTTCAAATAAACAAAAAAACCATTTTTTTTCCTGATAAGTTTCTTTCAAACATTTCAAAGGCAATGTCAACAGGAATTGAAAGCTAATACTAATTGCTTCACAAATCAGGTAAAGCTTCACAACTCATACCTTCAGCTCCAGGCCTTCCGTTCTTTCCCTATGTGCTTAGCTATTTTCAGTAATCACTCTGCTTCATTAAATTCAACGTAAATGGCAGAGCAATAGCAACAACAGGGGGCGGTAGATTATTAATACTAGTAAAGGGAACTAGAATGAAATTAGGGACGTTAACATGAACCGTACCACGGGACACTCGCCCTAGCTAACCTGTTTGGGACGAGTATAAAATCCACCCCGAAATAGGGCGGGTAGATGCAAGGCGAGTTTTGCCTGTGGGACGAGGTAGGGTATAGGGCGAACTCGCCCCTACCCGTCCCACCCCCTATATATTATAAAAATATATTAATATTAATATATAAATATATATAATAAAAATATATATAAAACTTATCTAATCTTTATTATTAAAATATCACAAATTGCAAAGAGCAAATCTAATTCTTGTAGGTAAGTATCCAACTCTTCAAAATATTGCTAGAGATGTATTTGTTATACATGTGACCATTGTGGCTTCTTAATCCGATTTTATTGTGACTGGTCGCTTGATTAGTCCTCATCATGTTAATCTACATGAAAACGCAATAAAATCTTTGGTCTACTGTCAAAATTAATTGGTTGTGGTCAAGTGCTATGGACAAAGGTAAATTATTTCATATGTTTTATCTTTTTTTTAAATTTTGATTTTCTAATAATAGTAATTGATTTATTAATGAATTTATCATGTTTAATTTGTAGGAAAAATTTTATTACAATAGATGATTATCAATTGGTTAATGATGTGGAAGACGATGTAGATAGTGAAGAATGATAATTTCAAGAGTTGGGAAGCTGCACAAGAGACAGGAAGTGACTTGACTGTTGCTTGAAATATATTTGGAACTTAAATGTATCTTAGATATTTCTATGTAACTTATTAAAAATTTTGTTGTTATTTACTTGTTATTTTATTGCTATTGAATCTTTTTATATTTAATCAATGTTGAGTATTAACATTTGTGGTACTTTATTATACAATTATATTAATCTATATACGGATTGAATTTTATAGTATTTTAGCAAATGTTCTAAAAAAAATGGGTGAAGTGGGTACCCGTGGGGCGGGTGCAAGTTATACTGTTTAAAACTCGTGAGTAAAAATGAGGCGGATAAAAGTTAATATTAGTAAGGTGTGGAGTGGGATCAACCTTTCTCTAAATGGAATAAAAGTAAAAAAGCTACCACATTACACAAGTAGCTGATGTGTCTCTCTTTGAGTTAATCTGTCTACTTTATATAGAGGAACAAAATGTGTTGTAGCCTTCAAAGATATCATTATCTATTATCTATCTCTTTAAAAGACCACCCTAGAAAGGGGAAAAAAAAAATTCTCATGTGCAAAGCTCTCATCCCCCCTTACTGAATAAGAATAAGGTTCACTTTAATCAGAATTCAATGAATTGCCTAAAGTACCAAACTGAAACCATATTTATCAATTATTTCACTCAAAATAACGCTCAATATTTTTAGTTTCCCCTTCCTTTAGTCGCTAACTTATGTGTAGAAATTATTTTGACTTTTTTTCTCTTTTGCCACTACTGTTCAAAGAAATTACTAAATTACCCTCATTTTCAAACTAATTACCTAACTACCACGGTTTGGGTTGACGTGGCATCCACGCCACGCGTGGCATGCCACGTAGGATTCGCAACCAGGGAGGCGAATTCCCCCTGGATTCGCCAACCAGGGAGGCGAATTCTCCCTGGATTCGCCAACACGTCAGGCGAATTCAATGCAAAAAAAAAAATGGAAATTTTACTAAAATCTCCATCATGGTTGGCGAATTCAACATGAATTCGCCTCCCTTGTTGGCGAATTCAGGTCAACGTGGCCTATTTATTAACCCTTTCACCGCCATTTCTCTCCACTCCTCTCATTTCCTCAAAATTCACTTATCTCTCTAGAAATTTTCTCTCTCTAAAAACCCAGACCTCTTGCTCCCTTGCTGTTGCGGCACTCCTGCATTCTTGCTATTGCGCCAGTGATGTAAGTTTTAAAACCCTACAACATTATTGAATTTATTAGTGCACCATACCCTTACCCCCCACCACCCCCATATACTCATTATTCCCAGGCTGGCACGTCTGATCCTGACCATAGACCGCCCCAGGGCTCGTTGTAGGTAGCCGATATGATAGGGTTATTATATTTTCTTTAGGTTTTTTATGTGACATTGTATCGCAGCTTTGTTATGGACATTTTAATGACATTTTAATTCATGTCTTTTATTATATGTCTATTTTTTATATCAGAAATATATTTATTCCTTATATTTATCCCACAATATTCATCACATTAGTGTCTACTTTGATTTTACATCTCCCACATGGATTCTGTATTGTCTCAACAGACATCTTCCCGTAGACCTCTGATCTGATGATTGTTCCTAAACCTAAACAAGCAATTACTTGGGATGATCCCGGTGAACTTAACCAGCTTGCCATTCTTGAATCCAAGAATGATAGAGGCGGACACAACCTTGAAGGATAGAATTGAAGAAGCGAAACTGGCGAGGAGGCTCACCAAGTGGAGAGAAACGAAGCAGATAGCAGCAAAGGCAGCACTAGAATCCAACACAAAACATACAGCAATGCTTATTATATAATTGAATCTTTCCTTTGATTGATTGGTTGTCTTTCGATTAGGGTTTAGTGAATTGTTGACATATCCAATTGAATCGAATATTTTACAAATCAGGACATATATTAAGGTTTATTAGGGTTATGGTTAGCAAATTAGGGATAGGGTTAGGGCCATGGATGGATTAGGATTAGGGTTTTGGGTAGATTAGGGGTGGGGTTAGGATTAGGGTTTTAGGTAGATTAGGGTTATGGTGGGGCCCGCATGGATTCACCAGGCTTTGTGGCGGGATATGGGTGGATTAGGGTTAGGGTTTTTAGGTGAATTAGGATCACAGTTAGAGTTTCTGCGAGATTAAGGTTATGGTATATCGTTTGGGTTAGGACTAGGTCTAGGGTATAAAGTTTAGGGCATACAGTATAGGGTCTATGGTAAGGTTTATGATATTTGGTGAGGGTATAGGGTGAGGGTTAAGGGTTAGGGCTTTTGGGTTGGGGCTAAAGGTTAGGGTTTGAGTGTAGGGCTCGAGAGACTCGAGGTGGAAATTCGCCAACAGGGGAGGCGAATTTAACATGAATTCGCCAACCTTGTTGGCTAATTTAGTGCAAAATGGCGTTTTTCCTTGTGAAGGATTCGCCATCCTCATTGGCGAATTCATGTTAAATACGCCAACTGTGTTGGCAAATCCTGCGTGGCATGCCACGCGTGGCGCAGATGCCACGTCAGCCCAAACCGTGATAGTTAGGTAATTAGTTTGAAAACGAGGGTAATTTGGTAATTTCTTTGAACAGAAGTGGCAAAAGAGAAAAAAATCAATTATTTTTTAAAGTCAAATAATTGCTAATGAGGAAAAATATTATGGAGACAGATACTAAAAGTACCAGTTCGAAGGATTCAAAATCTTAATTTAAGAACTATCTGGGAAAAAAAAAAAAGAAACAGTGACAAATTGGTCAATGTGCATCATCAACCTAAAGATTTAGAGTCAACAATGAACATCAATCAAGAATGCAGGGGAAGAATGTCATTGTACATAATGGCAACATCTAGGAGCATACATGAAGATGTTATGGTAAAAATTGTCATCTAGTGATGCATGATGGAGGAATCCAAATGGTTCGTTATTAAGTTGTGATATCAACACGATATTTCCTTCATACATTGAAACAAAGTTATAGAGTAAATGACAGAGGAAGTATAATCACCTGAATGAAAGATGGAGACACGTCCCTCTCTAATTGAATTTCTGTCATGTCTGCAAATTGTGATCTTTCATGCATTTCATCCATCTTGTTATGTAATTATCGAATTTCTTCTTTGACGAAGTCTTAATAGGGTGCAACTTTTTAATTTTGGTTTTTTTGTCAGGTTTCTTTTGTAGAATGGTGTAAGCTTTGCTTAGCATATTTGGTGGTTCTTTTTCAAAATATGAAGGATAAGAATTTTGTGGGTTATCAGAGGGGTAAGAAACAAATTGTGTTCAAAATCTAGAAGTTCATTGAAGCCAAGGGCTAAAAGGAAATGTGTGGATTCATGAATCGTTGAAGTTGATGACTTCAAAAGAAATGATCAACTCATCTACTCAAGATTTTCCTCTTTATATTAAAAAGGATTTGAGTTCATCAATTTCTGTATTGATTTTTATCCAAAGTATATATGATTTGTAAATTTTAGTTTTCAGATTATGCTTACCATGGATGTGGATGCCCGCGATATTCTCTGAGGTACGTGTGTCTCTGAGATACTTGTGCAAGTTATTTGCCTATTTTGCACTTCTTTTTCCTAAATTAGTAATTGTTTTTGTTTAATACTTTTGTATTTGAGGATATATGTATATTGTAGTTGATTTGTTTAATTATTAAAAATTGATGGTAAACATTAGAGCAGTTGTATAAATGGACAAAATTTAAAGATTGTATTGACAAATCATTTGAAGTTTTTTTTTTAAAAATCATTCTATTATAATAAGCTGATCGATTGTTTAATATAAAAAATCATTTCAAATCACCACAAACATATAAATATATCATTGACTCAAAATATTATTAATATTTTATTTTAGTTAATATAACTATGTGATTTAGTTTTTTTTTATTCATCAGAAAACTATGTGATTTAGTATATATTATATAATCATTAAATTAATTTATAGCATTTAGAAATGAATCTCAGAATAGTACTTTTCAAGCATTTAGCAAAGTTAAATGAACTAAAATTAAACTTAAACTAAAAATTAGTTGCTTTTTTTTATTGGGTTGTGCAAAGTGATTTTTTTTATTTTATTTTTTGAGGTATTTGTTGTGATAGGAACAAAGACACAAATAAAGTAGTGCAAAAAAAAAAAGTAAGAACATAACAACAGACACCAAAAATGAACGTGGTTCAGTTTAAAACTTACATTTATAAATAATGTCATGGATAATATAAAAGTAGTTACACTTCACTACAAACCCAAAACTTAAATACACCCAAAATATCTCACAATATTTTCTTACTGATGTATACTCACAAAATGAAAGAATTTCAAAGGAAATATAAATTCTTGTCTACGACCCAAATGATGAAATGGGCAAGCAAAGTTAGGTGATCTTTTAAATCAAATAATGAACTCTCAACATAGAGATCTTGGTGCATATGATGCCAAAAAAATAGTTTTTACGTGCAACCCCCTGTCTCTTTGACAAAGAATTGCCTTTGTTTCTTCTTTCTTTCTTTCTTTGCATGCACCGTAGTATTAAAAATTTCTTACTCTTTCCAACAAATAGACTCTTCCTTACCATCCTTCATGAAAAGAGAAACCACATTTTCAATAAATCTCGAACTTGGATTTCATTTTATGAAGGCAAAAAAATTTCCAAAGTTGGTTTCTCCAAGATGCTCAAAAAGCAAAGTCACAAATGGATATACTAATTCTTGACTGAAGTGGCATGAGCTTCACAAATCAAAATTAATACAGTCAATGTTGTCAATCCTGTGAATGCTAATATTAAATATGACTTTAGCTTCCCTTCTGTACCGAAGGGGTATAATTTGGATCCTAGAACTCTTCTGCTAGTTCGGGGTCGTCGAGACAGGTACCTGCAAGGACTCCAAAACTCAAGTCAATAAAGGTTCAAAACGATAGGGGAATCCAAGGAGAATGGGTTCTAGGCTTACCTAGTGTGCTGCTTAGGTTTAAATACCTGAGTGGTATGCATTGCTCCCTAGAGAAAGGATATCACGGGGCGAGAATCTCTCTAATCGTTGGCGGGGATCGTGGAACGTTGCTCCATGGAGGGAGGATATCACGGGACGAGAATCTCTCTGATCGTTGGCAGGGATAGTGGAGTGTTGCTCCTTGAAGGGAGGATATCACGGAAGGTTCCAAGATGGGCCTTAATGACTCAGTTTATAACAGGAGTCTCCCAGCTCAGAGTGCGGAGTGAAGCTCCTTGGTCTGAGTTAGATACGTGTGTGTCATCACAAATTTGTTTCGTGGAAGCTCCGTGGTTTGAGTTATATACGTGTGTGTCATCACAAATTTGTTCCGTGGAATCTCCGTGGTCAGAGTTAGATATGTGAATTTGTTCTGTGGAAGCTCCGTGGCCCGAGTTAGATATGTATGTGTCATCACGAATTTGTTCCGTGGAATCTTATGACTTAGTTATTTTATTGCTCTCGGTTTTGTACCGGGCTTATGACTTGGTTATTTTATTGCTCTCGGTTTTGCACTGGGCTTATGACTTGGTTATTTTATTGCTCTCAGTTTTGTACCGGGCTTATGTAATTTTTCTTTCTGCGAATTATTGTTGACGCCCGAGTGATCAGTTCGGGGCAATTATTTCTTTACCGCTTTTTCGGCGGTTTTTCCTAATGCTTGATCATGACTCCGTCCAAGACCATCCTATGACCAAAAGCATCTAAGTGATGCTGAGGGTCTGTGGCCCTATCATACGGTTCCATGTCCGTGGAAGGAAAGAAACCGTGTGCGGCCATTATGTTGAGAATTTTATCTGCAAAATGGCGGTTCTCATTCCTTTTTGCCTTCCTCACCCCGGTGCGTGCTTTTTCAGCATTGTGGGTGTTTACTTCTGCAGTCACTTTGTACACGGATTCTTGTGCCTCCTCGTTTGTCAATGATTGGCTTTGGCCATCACCGTGGTTAAGATCGTCAATGTGGCGTTCCCTTTCGCGAGCTTTTTGTATGATCTGCTTTTGTTTCCTCTCCGCGTCCTTCTTAGCTCTCTCAGCCACAGCGCAACTTTCTCTTTACTTTTTCCTCTCCTCTTCTGCCTGTGTTAGTTGTAGTAGAGCCGCTTCCAACTGTGCGATCTTCTGAAATACTTGCAAAGCTAAAAGTTGGGGCTAAAGTAACCCCAACCAATGAAGATAACAACCCTATAATCAGTATTACGATAATAGCGTAGACTGAAAGTAGGGGTGTTACACGACGCATTTACTCCATTCGACTAATGACCTTACTAAATGGATGATCAACCATTCTCCAAGTTCGCTTTTGTCGCCTATTATTTATCATCGACTTTGACTCTTCCTATCATCACCAACATTATTTTCGATGATTGCTCGTATTGTCATTGTTTAAACTCTCTCATGTCTATCTCCTCTTAAACCTTCTAGTCGCGTCGCAAATTCCAGCGACCCCAACACCTTTATAGCTGCATATCGTGTTCCTGTTTCATTTTCAAGTAGTTGTAGCCTATAATGTAATATTTTCAGCTGCTGTTTTACATATCTTGAGGAAATTAAAAGCGACAAAGACTTGTATTTAGAAAATTAAAAGTTATATTTGCAACGATAACAATGTCTAGCTAGCAAGCATAGCCGACGGAAGTTTCAATTATCGGTTTATAACAGAGAAGATTCAAGTACAGCTGATGTAGGTAAAAAGCTCTTACGTACACGCAGCTGAAACGTTTGAAGGAGGGTAGAAAAATATAAATCCTCTTCGTCCATTTTTCTATTACTATTTCCAGAATGCTAAAAATGAGTTCTTGTCTCTCTCTCCTTTTAAGCGCTTGTGTGTCACTTGGAAAAATTATATTGGTTAGTAATGAATAAAATAGATGACACATGAGCTGTTTAGTCAACACAGACGACCCATGATTTCATATTAACTTTTGTAGACGAACTTTGTAGCCATCTTGTATAAAAAATGTTTCATGTGCGTCAATTTTATCGTCACTAATTTGCCATCGCATGAAATGTAAATTTTTTCTTTCCTCTCTTCTACTCTTCTACTCTCCCTCACCCTCCTATTCTTCTTCTTTCTTTCATGTTTTTTTTCTCTCTCTTCTCTTCTCGCATTCCTCTTTATCTTCTTATTTTCTTGTTTTTTTTTTTCTCCCTTTTCCCCTCAATCCTTCATTTTTTTCTTCTTCATTTTTTTTCATTTATCACAAACGTTTTTTTTTTCCTTCATTTTTTTAGTTTTTCTTGTTCATTTTTCTTTATTATTGCATAAGCTATCTTGATATAAACTTTTCTTCATTTTCTTCTTCTTTGCAAGACGTTACGAATCTTACAATTTTCATTTTTGTTTTCATCATTTTTTTTTGTTTCTGGTTGTTCAAAAGTTCGTGCATATATGAAGAAAAATTTGTGTATAATTGTTCAAAAGTTTGTGTATGTGGGCGTCAAAGTTTTCTTCTTCTTCGTCGTTTTCGATTTCATTTACGTCATAATATTCATTTCTAATTGTTAAAAAGTTTGTACATATGCAGAAAAGTTTATACGTTATTGTTCAAAAGTTTGTGCACATGAGCACAAAAGATTTTTTCTTTGTTTTCATTTTCGTCATATTTTTGGTTTTGTTTGTTGAAAAGTTTGTGCATGTGTGTATAAAAGTTTGTGCTTTTTTTTCAAAAGTTTGTACACCAGAGTGCCAAAATTTTCTTATTCTTCATTTTCGTCTTATTTTTTGTTTCTACTTGTTGAAAAGTTTGTGCATATTAGTTCAAAAGTTTGTGCATCTACTTTTAAATGTTTGTGTGTGGTAGAGAGTGAATCCACACACATAACCACACACATAATGTGAGTGGAGGGCAGGAGAGAGTATCTGACAATTATTTTTCATTATTTAATGTGTCGTAAATTCAATTTGATTTGATTTTGTATGTAAAAAAGTTTGTACACGTATATAAAAATAATGTGTGCATGTGTGTGTGAAAATTTGTACATTCAGTGTCATTACATATATCACATGTATGTCATATGGTAACTATACATTGATAACAAAAACGATATACACCTAATAATAGTGGTATATAATATATCAAATAAAATATTGGGATAGTTATTTAATGGCCCTTTGGGGTTTCAAAAGCGGTATGGAGTGGATGCACCATCTCTCAACGCCACTTAACCAAACACTTGAGAAGATCTCCTAACCTAAGTTGCCTTTAACTGCCTCGCTGTCTCATATCTTCATTTCCAATACTCTTTTATCCCCCACAATATCTTTGTTGAGACAGTAGACAACTTGACCCTGACCCTGCATAGGTAAATGAATGCATACGTGCATCTCTTACAATAAATACCTTTTTTGAGATTTTTCCTTTCTTTTTTAATTAATTGCATGTCCCTTAAATTTCTCGCACTTTTCCCACTAAAAGTTGCATAAGGCAAATATTGTCCTTGTGATAATCCTTGAGAAACAAAAAAAACAAAAAAGCAAAAAAAAAAAAAAAAATTTCTGATAAAACCTTCATTTATAACAGTTGTAAGAAAGGAAATGGCAATAGTAACTGACCTCAGGCTTATTCTTTATGTTTTTTGCACGACTAGCATAATCTAGTGTACTTAGTGTTTCTTCCAAACAATAAGCAGAAGGGGAAATAGTAGCAATTATGCATGTTTTAGTTCTCCCTCCTAAGGAGTCTCGCNTCAACCTCAACACCAGAAAATTCAGAAAAATTGGAAGAAAAACTTCCGATATTCAGCGGAGAATATGCCTACTGGTGGATCCTCTGTGCTGGAAGGTTCTGGGATGCACGCCGGACACCGGATCCGTTGTGATTGGTGGAGGCATCAGAGGGACTGACTGGCAGGGCCTTGGCGTGGTTCCGAGTATGGTGAAGACGCAATCCAGCCGCTACGATATTCACATTCGAGCTTGCGATTTTGCAGCGTTTCAGTGAGTTTACTCCAGTTCTGCCAAAATTCATGCACAATGAGGTTTCAGAATGGGAAATTGAGTGGGAAGAAATAGTGTTGCAGTACAAAAAATCAACAGCAAAAAATTCAGCACAAGCGCGCAGAGACAACAGATCAACACAATCTAGCAGCAGAAATCAATGCAACAACAACAGCTCAGGATTCCAAAATTTTAGATCCAAAATTGCAGCTATCAGATCCAACAATTCAAGCAGAACAAGTCACAATTGCAGAAATTCAAGCTACAAAGGAGGTACATCTACACTTACTTGCACCGGATACGAGTTTGTATGATCCAGATCCATCTGCAACTCGTCCCGCAGCGGCATGGCAGAAACTGCCACCGGAGCCACCAGATCTGAAGGTAGCGACGACGATGACACCACTAGAAGAGGGAATCAATGGCGAGCCCCTCAATGGCGAGGGCGAGGTAATAGATGATACGGTGATGAGGGAAGCCACAAGGAGCATGCGGAGGCCAACACCAAAACCGCCAGATCAAAGGGCGGCGACAGCCCCGGCGACGCCGTCAGACTCACAAATAGCAGCTGCAGCGGTGGTGGCTCAAACGGCGGGGGAAGAGGAAGCACCGTCGCCAACATCGCCGGGAGGACCAAGTGGAAAACAAATCGAAAAACGTTGTCGTTTTATGCCAGCAGATCGAGGAGGTGGAGGGCGCCTCAGCAATGGCAGCCGGCGCGGGAACCGCATGAGCGTGGCTGCCGTCGCGATATCCGTGTGGAGGGAGAGAGAAGCCGTGGTCCCCATGCTAGATCTGGCACCGACAACACAGAGAGGGGAGGCCGGGGAGAAGACGAAAACAGAGGCAATCGTGGGCCAGGTGGACGGCGACGTCGCTGGACGAGACGCAGGAGCTAGCCACCGAGGTTCTTCAAGCGGCAGACACGCACGGCGAGTCACCCACCGCCATCACAAGTCGCGCTCGTGGGCACGATGGTGGGCGGCGCGAGTTGCAGGAGGCGAGGCGCGGGGGCTCGCAAGGAAGGAGGGGGATGCAGAGGTGGATGGCGCCTCAGCTGCTGCGCCAGGCGAGGGCGAGGGCAAGGGGTATGATGGGGAGCAAAACCGTCGCGCTCGTGGGTGGATAGGGCGCGGGCAGAGCGAGCGCCGGTGGTGGTGGCAGCCGTCGCTACGTTGGTCTTGATGGGGAGGGCAGCGGTGTTGGCCATGAAGGTAATGGGAAGAATGGAAGCTTCTAGGGAGCAGCCACCAAGGAATTGGGGGGAATGGGAGAAGATGGAAGAGATTAGGGTTGCCCATGGTCTCTTGGGTCAACCACACTCAAGGTTGGAGCATGTGGGCCAAGCCCATTCTGATTTTTGGACCCTCATGTTTGGGGTTACATATGGGTTGCGGCAAAAAAGGAAATTTTTATTTTTGGGACCTTGAGGACAAGGTCCACTTTTAACGGGGAGAGTATTGTAACGGACCTAAGTAAATAAAAGCCCACATTAAGAATAGGTCCAATTAGGGAGCCCAATTTTATTATAAATAGGGGGAATAGGAGAATTGGAAGGTATAGAAAATTTGTCTAGGCTTATCCTACCTCTCTCTCTTAGGATTTCTTCTCTAGTTTTCCATCACTATCCTTTTCTTTTGTAATTCAAACACAAAAGAATGCAGAAACTATCTACAATTGTTCTAATTGTTCTATAATTCCTCATATACCATTTCACATCGTTACAAATACATACTCCAAAAACATAATTAATCATTAATTTTAAGATATAAAGTCCTAAAAATGTGTAGAAAATAAGAACTTATGTTATTTATAGTCAATTGAGGTCAAAAGAACTATTTTAGCTACATCTTTCAACTTGGATCAGAAGAGCTATTTTGACTAGCCCTTTCCGGTGCATCAACACTCGGAAGACGCGCAAGCATGTTGCATTAGCGTGCTTGCAAAGAATCAAAAGGAAAGTGCTATTTTGTAACGACGTTTTTGCCTCATCTACCACGTGTCCTTGATTCTAGTTGATGTTGTTGTCACGTGGGAGACAACTCTAATCTCCGTTTGCAACTCATTTTTGTACGTGTGTCATCACTATGTGAAAGCGCTCTTTTGAATCGCTCTTTTATATCAACATGCATGCAAAAAAACTGTTAAAAAATAATTTTAAGTGGGCTGCAACCCAGTTGTGCCTTTTTGTTTTAAATGAAAATGGGTTAATTCATGATTCAGTTTAGATGCAATTGTAGCCTAATTATTGGGTGATGTTTAACAAGTACATTTACAAATGATTGGTGTGGTTAATTAAAGTGCAGGCTTGATCCATAGGCCGGAGGGTACTATAACCACTAGTCTCACTAGAGTAATTTCATATATATAGAGAGAGAGAGAGGGGGGGGGGGATGACTTTAGTGAGAAGAGGTTATATATGAAAGTGAGAGGAGTAATTCTTAACTATTAGATCTTACATAAATAGTCAAGATTAGAACATAAAAGTTATGTGACTTTTTAAGTGATCATGTGACATCTTCATAACTTCTAATCTTGACCATATTCATTTAAGATCCAATGACCAAGAATTACTATCATATATAACCACTCATCTTACTAGAATCATCCCCTGTGTGTGTTGGCTAGGTCCAGGATTGTTAAACTCTCGAGTTAACTCTTAAACTTTTACAGGTTTATGATTCTATTACATGAAACAAGTTAAAGTTTTTGCTGGTAAACTCGTACGAGTTTAAGTAAACTCTTAACAAAACCGGTTAACTCTCGAGTTTACTAAAAGTTCATGACTTTATTTAAACTCACAAGTTTGACAACCTTGGCTAGGCCCCCTTTGTATTCACTTGCACATTAAAAATTAAGCACATCACAATTTCATCCCATTGAGAGATGTCTTAGGGAGTTCATGAAATTGAGAGGAAGGTCTAGCTTTGCATTTGCAGTCTTCTTAAACTATGTCAAGTAAGTGTATTCTAATCTCATATAGTTATTCATATTTCCACTTACATTTGGTATCACTACTAGAAAAACTGCTTATTGCGACTAAAGTTGGGATGGAAAATTTATACTATTTGCAGCAGAAGAGGACATTTGCAACAGTAGTTGTGACGGAAATTGGGCTGTTGGAAAATGGCTTGTTGAAAACAACTGTGGCAAACTAAGCTTCTTCACAAACTTTGTGACGACCATTGCGTCGGAAATTTTTGTCGCAAAAAGACAATTTCCATCGCAAAATCAAAACAATAATATGGCACATATGTTCACCGCAACTTCCCATGCAAATTTGTGTTGGAAGGCTTCCCATGCAAGTTTGCGATAGATTGTTGTCGACATAGGTTTGCGACGGACTGCTGCCGCCGCAAGTTTGCGACAGAAGGCTTCCCACTCAAATTCCACATCAAATTATATTTTTGGAAAAAAAAATAGGACATGTACCATTATTATTCACTACAATGACATTAACAATATATATAATTGTACCATTATAATGACTTTCAAATAACCTACTTTTTCAAATGGTTCTTTACAATGATTGTAACAAAAAAAATAAACGTATATAATTCTCAATAGTAAGTGTTTGGTAAATAATTCCTTTTAATAGAATGATTTTACTATCTCAAAATATGAATTTCTTACGTAGCTTTCACGTCTAGCTCATGTATTTTATTCAAATCAAAATGTAGAGGTTTCTTCTTCTCTTCTATCGAGTCTTCCTTCTTTTCCTGGATTGAATCGATGTCCTTCTTCTCATCTGAATCTTTGACTAGATCTACCCTACACAAATCAAATACAACACACTCAAGCTAGCGACATGACAAGACAATTAATATTGTTAAGATTATGCAACAAAGGCAATCATGCAACAAAGACCATAAATTCAAAGAGAGTGTGAATTGAGCCATATATAATACCTAAGCAAATGTGTTATCTCTTCATCCTCTATATGAAATAGAAAATTCAAGATGGTCCAAGATGAGTTTTTTGTATTAAAAAAATTGTAAATACAAAAATGTAAAAATAATATAATTAATACTAGGTTCACATAGTTGCAAATAGATGGAACCAATGCGATCATGAAATCATGTGTGCTACGAATGAGTGCGACGAAATGCAATCATAGTTGAAATTGTTTTTTTTTTCTTTTTTGTGTTATTTATTTTGATATTTCTTGCTTCTTAAGTAGTAAAGTTTTTTTTTTCATTAAAATAGTAATGAAATCAACCAAAATAAAAAAAATAGTAATGAGCCATAAAATCAATCAAAATAAAAAAATAATAATAATAAAAGCATTACACGTCTTACACAAAGGGAATGCTAGGAGTTTCCTAAAAAAACCACATATTTGATGCCCGTGAATCTAAGTAGATTAAATCATATTTTGCTTCGGTTTGTGTGGTTTACTCCTAATTTTTATTTTGTTTGGTCACAAGGAAAGAAATGATTT
>QANU01108561.1:30889-81285 GCA_003254905.1 Nissolia schottii
TTTTTGTCTCTCAATGGAACGTGAAGAAGGGGGCAAACAATCTCCCCATAAAACTCCGCACACTCAAATCGAGGAAGTCGGCTCTGATTCTATTCAAGAAGCTCGCTCGCAAGAGCAAGATCCAACATTCACAACGTTCGCGACGCTCGAGAGCGAAAGCGGTTCCTCCTCTTTCGAAGATGACGAGGACGAGGACGAGGACGAGGACGACGCTGATTTTTTCCTGAGCCAAGAGTTCGAGGCGGATCTTCAGTTTCCCGAGAGCGAAGGGAGCAATTACGACGAAGAGATGGAAGAGTTCGACGTGGTCGTTGACGAATTGACCTACGAGGAGTTGATTTTGTTGGGAGATTTTATAGGGAAGGAGAAGAGAGGATTGTCGGCAAACGAAATATCTTCGTGCCTGCGTTCCTACGCTTGCCGTTCCGCTGAGCGAAAAAGTGAGATCGACCGGTGCGTGATTTGTCAAGTTGAATTTGGAGGAGGCGAAGCCACGGTGGCGCTTCCGTGCGAGCACCCTTACCACGCGGATTGCATAAGCAAGTGGCTTCAAATTAAGAAGGTTTGCCCAATGTGTAGCAGTGAAATTTCAGTTCCTAAGGACCCTTGATTGTTTACAATGAGTTTTACAAGTATGTGTCATATGCAGAAACTTGCGCAACATGAACTGGAATGATGGCTGTTTAGAAAATAAAAGCAGTGCAGAAGCTTTGTGACATATATTTAATGATAATGATAGAAAGTTAACGTCTCAACATGTAGATAACAAAGTATCGATAACCAACTCCTTCCTAGTTATCAATTCCTCTTTCCTAGTTTGTTTACCTTTTTTTCATTTTTTTCACCGTAAGTAGCATGAACCATTCCATTAACTAAAGCTAACCTGAAACCGGACAAAGAATTACATCAGGAGAGATATGCACAGTTCTCCAAGACTTGACAATGTTTGGCAAGTAAGAGAAGAGCCTCGTTAAAAGCTCTTTAAGATAAAATTCGGTGGAATTTGTCACTTGTTTTTTTTAGGGATAATAAAGAGTACCTCACTTCATACAATTTAAAGGAAACAAACTCAACATCAATGTCTACTGCATAATATCAACATAAAGCCTATTATAAAGTATTTCTAAAATAATAAGCTACAACTTTGAAAGGAATAAATGATTGAAATTCTTCTTGTTCTCATTGATTGATGCTACGGATTTTATACAAAAAGGGACATTCTGCTAGGAACACTAATAACGGTAAAAAAAAGTGAGAAAAGGAAACCTAGGATGATAAGAATGACAACTATCAATGATTGTGCAATCAATGGTACAAGGATTCCTAGCCAGCTCATCATTCGTACTCCCCATGAAAATAGTCACTCCAGCTAATGGGCCTTCACTTGGTTTTGGTGGGCCTCTTCCTTGGGTCATTCTTAGCAGGGGAATTGGGTTGATGGGTTGTGTCCTCAAGTGGGCTTGAGTTGTCACTCGAGCTGCTATCATCTCCTCCCATCTTGACAAACACCTTGTCCTCAAGGTGTAGTTCACGAAATTATTCAGGTAAATGGGCCAAGTTCTCCCAAGTTAAGTGTTCTGGTTGTAGGCCAGTCCATTGGACCAATACTTTTATTTTCTTGGAGTCCTCATGTGAACAAACATCTAACACTACCAGATGGGATAGTTAGGGCTATTGAGTTCCTAGTCTCCCTAGTGTTGCTTGAGGAATGAACAATGGAACATGGGATGAATACGCGAAGATGGTGTTAACTCAAGTTTGTAAGCTACGATGCCTATTCGCTCTGTGATCTTGAAGTGTCCAAAATAGCATTTCCCTAACTTGTTGTTTTTCCTTTGGGTGACAAAGGATTACCTATAAGGTCTGTGCTTCACATATGCCCAATCTCCAACTGAGAATTTGAAGTCCTTATGCCTTTAATCTGTTGTGCCTTCATTTTTGCTTACACTCTTTTCGACCAAGCTCTAAGGTTCTAAATGATTGTATCCCTTTCAAGGATGGTGTGTTGCATTGCTTCTACCTTTGATGCACCGAGTTGGTATTGTGGAAGCTGTGGGGCTTGCAACCATAAATCACATCGAATAAGGGTCATTCTAGTGGACAATTGAGTTGTGGTGTTATAGCAATATTTCTGCGTCCCTATTTGGAAGGTTGGGGGTGAACAAAGGAGGGCATGTATTGTTGGAGGCAACAATTTACAACTTCTATCCGCCCATCGGATTAGGGGTGATATGACATTCTCATCCACAGTGTTGTGCCACTGAGAGCGAACAATTCCTGCCAGAATTCGCTTAGGAATATGATATCCTTATACGAGATGATACTCTGAGGGAGGTTGTGGAGATTTCCTATTGTTTGAGCAAAAATTTTCACTGCTATGGAGGCATAGTAGTGGTGTAGTGGGGTGTAAAAATGAGCTCTCTTAGAAAGTATGTAAACAATAGCTAGAATTGCGTCACTCCCTTTGAACAAAGGCATCCCCATGATGAAAATCCATGGAAAGGTCCTCTTAGATTTGTTGTGGTGGCGGTGTTGGTTGGAGAAAGCCCGCGGGCAGCTTAGTTTGATATTTGGCATGTTGACAAGTTGGACGTTGCTTGGTAAATTGTTGGATTTTTGTGCCACTAGAAGTCATCCATTAGTCTACTTAGTGTTTTGGCTACTCCAACATGACCTCCTAGTGGTGTGGAGTACATTTCATCGATCAAGACCTGCTTAAGAATTGCTTGGGAACTGAGGGTGTAACATCCCAAATTTTCCTCATACGGAAAGTCCGTAAAATAGATGACTAATGGTGACTAAAGACTAGTCGACAGAGCGAGAAAGTGGGATTTTACCCCTAACTCCGAAGGTTGGCAGTTAGGGCAGGGTTTCGCTACCTCCCGGACTTTCGCCAAAGCTTTTTATCGAATTTTGGTTTGAACGAGAATTTTTCCGGATACCGAAAATTCTCGTGAAACTTCTTGACAAGATAGGAAGGCCGAAAATACCATAATTAAACCCCTACAATCGACAAGAAAAATTAGTGGATCGCAACGGTGTGTCCGAAATATTTTTAGGGCAGCCGGATACGAGAGATCTTGGAATTTTAGCTGTTCTAGAGGATCCAATGAGTAGGGATAGATGTGTAAGGTATATGAAGGCATGCATCACGACGAACTAGCTATCGTAAGGTTTAGGACGACCATAGATAACTAAGTTCTCACCTAAAGTCTAAAGAAAATCATAATTGAACCCTAGGAAACAAAGACAAGTTAGGAAGGTTCCGACCCCAGTTGGTCCGGAAGACCTTAGTTAAATGGTATAGTTATATGAGTAGGATGTTTCTCTGTTTTTCTTGGCACGTCTTATAGACACGCCCCTCACCAATTCGGCAAGCTAGATTGGTTAAGAACAACACAGGTAGAGGCCTGATAGCGATAGTACTGGCCAAGGCCCGAGATTGAGAAGCCAGGCCAAGGCCTTATTATGATAAGAACAGCCCAAGGCCCGAAGATAGAAAGAAAAGAAGGGGCCCCAGTTAAGAAAAGAATAAAGGAAAGCACGGTCAAGTCCAAGGGCTGACCAGTCGAGTCCAAGGTCCAACCTACGTGTCCACACCTGATTGAGTCCAAGGTCTGATCCCTCGCCATTCCTGTAAGGGGGTGGTTCAACCTATCGCGTTCGATGTCATCCTCCTATGAGATTTATGTGGCTAGCTACCACACCAGTTAAGAGAGCTGTCGGGTCGACACGATAGGGAAAGCAAAGAGGTTGTAGCCGAGGCCACGGTTACAAAGGTGAAAGGACTAAGAAGGACGTAGTCACAAGGTGCGTAAGAGAATTTTAGATCCCCGACATGCATGGATTAGATAGGCATATGAATGAATGATTATATGGTTGTGCTTATGTACGTGACTAAGTCTATGATTATGTATGATACTATGCATTATATATCGTCAAGGGAACGTCCCATGACTAGTATGTTGGTCAAAAGTAATACGAGCAGGCGATTTCGTATTGCCATACTCAAGCGAGCTAAAGAAAATAGCATGAAGCCTAGACAATATCAAGATTATATGCCCAAATCACCTAGTAACGTAGATAAAGCTGCTCAGGACATAGGCCAAAGATAATAACTGGTAGGGGGCTAGTATGCATGACACTTAGAGGTTTCCTAAGTGGCCTGGACTCTACTCGAGAAATAAACAGTAGAGACCACGTAGGGTTTCCACTAAGAACGAATCCGTTCTTACCCCCACTCGTGTATGACTCCAGATTAGTTAGATAACGTCATCGCCCCAGAGGAACATTTGGTTGTTCACCCGTACTCGGCAGAGAAACTCTTGAGAGGATACTCTCACGGAGAACTGCACCTTCGCCCCAGCGAACATACCCACTGAGTCACAACCGCCGCCCATGCCACCTCAGCAGTTACCCAGGGGACCAGGATCCTCGCCGAGATGCCCCATTTGGGTGGACGAGCGCCCTGGAGGGAGCCGTTACAATCCCATCCAGTTGAACGGCGAAGAGGAAGCCCCTCTATCAGAGTCAGAGAAAGAGCCCGAGACCAATCCAGCATCGTCTACTCCATCATCCCGTCCCCGTAGCTGTCGTACCACTACAAGGAAGAGAGTAATTCCGGTCGTGCCTCGTCGATACACTCACCGCGACTTTATCGGGGTAACCGCATTGTCCAGCGATGATGAGCCTGAGGAGGAGGATCCAATGGAGGAGGATACAAACGCGTAGACAGGGAGCGGAGGAGGAGTGCGAGGCAGACGAACCCCTGCTTGCAGCTTTAGTAGATATTGTACCGTACACGCAATCAGTAGTACTCATCCGTGTATTAGGAGTAGGTTTGGCTAGGCCGCGCAACAGGTAGTTCCTGTCCGCGAGCATGTATCAGCGTGTATGAGGAAAAATCTGTATGTGTGTGTCCTTAACTACTGCTTGATGTGTATTGGTAAATATGTAACTATTAAATAATGTTAACAAAATAATGTACATTGTGAAGGTGTTCTCGTGTATGTGTACTATGTTTGGGCCACCTGTGTGTACTTCTTGGACTGTGTATTATTGGACAGGTATGTACGCGAAATTCCCCTATCTATTGCTAGGCCGATTAAGCGATTAATTATCCGCATGGCTCTAAGTTTTGTAACGTTGTTAGTTGCAAAAAGAATTTGAAAATGGTCGTATTTTGGTAAACCCTCATTTGGAAAAGTAATAACGAACGGTAACCGTTCGCACCACCAGAAGATAACCTCCTAGTTTGGATGACATATGACTTAAGCATAGGGCAGCTAGCTAAAGTGTTTCAGAGGGCAACGTGATTTTCAAATAGAATGAGGTCTCCTTACAGGTGATGGGATGGGAACGAATGTGGTTCCATGAGAAGCTTCTATTTTAGTTCCATTAAATCAGGCATGAGTTGGTTTCAACTTGCAAAGTGGCCATAATTTTGGCATGTGCAATTGTGAAAATGAGGGACAGATTCTCAGTAGGGGGAATTTCACATGAGAGAAAGTTCGCAACCACGTTTTAGCTTCCAAGTTTGTAAGATATAGAGAAATCAAATCCAAGCAACTTTGCAAGGTAGAACTATTGTTCAAGTATTTGAATTGTTTGGATCATCAACTCGTGAATGTTGCATTGATCTGTAAATATCTTGAAATAGCGCCCAAGCAAGTAATGGAGCCACTTGCGCACGATGGTGGTAATAGCATACAACTAACAAACACATGTGGATGCCTTTTGTAATCCTAGGCAGAGATAGAACTAGAGCTCGAATCATGGCATGTTTAAGTTGGTCAAATGCGACTTTTGTGAAAATCGTCCATTGGAACCATTTTTTCTTCAATAAATCGGTTAACGGGCTTGCAATTGAAGCATATCCATAGATAAACTTTCAGTAGAATGTTAAGCCCAAAATCCCACAAAGCTCCTTTGTAGAAGTAGGACAAGGCCAATCAATCATGGACTTAATCTTAGACTAGTCAGGAGCTACACCTTGTGCAAAGATTATGTAACCCAGATATTTTATAGTTTGTTTTCTAAAGATGCACATATGTGTACTAGTATATATGTTTAAGTTACATGGGTACGTGATCAGAGGACACGATACCCGGACGGTCAGGAATAAAAAGCGCGAGAACCTATGAATAGTTAAAGCAAGATTAGATTCCCTCAATCACTTAGTAATTAGGAAAGCTGCTCAGGATTAGAACATATAATAATAATAATTAGTAGGACTAGAGTATAATTGTGACACCTAGAAATCCCTGAGCGGCAGAATCATAAACTGGAGTGCAAATAATTAGTTAAGTTCCCCAAGGATTCCCACTGAGAACGCAATGTTCTCACCCCTCTCGTTTATGGTTTCAGGCGGAAACGTACAATTCATTGATGGGAAAGAGGCATGGTAAGCTGACAAATGGCCCACTGCAGAACGACTTCCAAGTGGCAGCAGAACAGTTATCTACACGTTAGAGCGAGAAATGTTTTGTGTTAGATATTAGTTCAATAGTCTAGATATGAGCACTAACTCTTATGTGAACTTTGTGATGTATATATCTATACTCATCGGTGTGTAATGATGTGTTGGACTGTGTACTTGTACTTGTTTATGGATATATAACATGTGTTGAACTATTTCGTGCTTAAGTCCATTGAGGCTCTATTATTGTATACGTATGTTCTCTTTGTACTACGCATGGCTCATAGTTTACAAACTAATAAGAAAAAGGAAAAGTCTTCAAACAGTCCATATTTTCAAGTAAGAAATATTTTCAAAGCTAAAAATAGGGACTAATAGTAACCCAACCAAAGCAGATAACAACCTAATGAGCATTGCATATGACTATAGCATAAGAAGTTAGCTAGGGTGTTACACTTGTCCCCTTTCATCTTCCCCCGTGAGCCCATTCTTATTTGAAACCTACATTAACATTTTTTCTCTTCTTCCTCCAACAACCCGAACACCACCACCACCACTACTAACCACAACCAGTAACCATTGACAAACAGCACCGCTGAGTACCTTCTCACAGCCATATTCATCGCCATCCCTCAAACCCATAACCACCACACAACCACCCTCTTCAAAAACCTTCATCCTTCATCTATTTATTCCTCCTTCACCCCTTTTTCTTTAACCTACCCACCCTGCCACCACCCCACATCTGTCGTGTAAAAACCCATAGAAAAAAGGTGGGAGGGGAAAAGGGAGTCAGACCACTGCAGCAATTTAGAGAAATGGGAATTGCAGCGCTTGTGGAGTGTTGTAGTGGCTTGATAACAATGGCTTTGGTTTGGAAGTCAGTTTTTCCCTATAGATAGAACCATCCCCTGAGTGTTTTTACTTGATAATTCACTTAGAGAGCTTTAAATGTTGTGTTTTGAGTGCGAACTTTCTCTCAACTCTAGTTTATTTTATTTTCTTTTGTTCGTGAGAAAACAGTGCCTCCATGTAGGGTTTTTTTAAGAGCTCCCAGTGTCGGTGTTCCTTAATTGTCATCCATTTCTAAGTGAGTGTCGTTTAATCATAACATATGTTCGCCATTAATATTATTTATGAAAAAAAAATTATGCATGTTTTAGAATTTCATTTAACTTTTTATGATTAGTTAATTATGCTTTTTTTTAGTTTAGAAATTATTTATGTCTTTTATTTACAAAATATATTTATGAAAATATTTTATAACTCATGAAAATTTTTTAGAAAGGCATGAGACAATTTATTTATTTATGCATAAAGATGAGCATGATGTATGTGTATGTTGCATGAAACCCTACAAGGAAAAAATTCAATTCAATTATCAGTTATTATGTTTTAGACATGTTTTTAAGGAAGTTATATCTAAGATAGAACTGTAAGTTAGCAACAATATACGTTGACCCTTGGTACCATTGTAGTTAAAATCATAACCAACTATCAAGAATCTAAGGACTCAGATAGATCATATTACCATTAGCTATTGGGACCTAGGTACTTGGGTAATGCGTTAACCAACTATCAAGGATCTAGGGACTTGAATAGATTAGAATACCATTAGCTATCGAAACCTAGGTACTTAGGTAGTGTGTTAAAGCTAGACCGTAATGTTTGGGATCCGTTTGTCTAGATATCTTCCTTGGATTTAATGATTATGTTTCTTAAATAGATTATGTTTTTATTATATAGTATCACTATAAATGTTTTAACGTATGATATATATATATATATATATATATATATATATATATATATATATATATTATGTAATGCATTGTATTTGCCATATTTATGAACTGCCTCATGTGATTGTGAACTTACTCACTGAGATGATAACCCATGCCCACATCTATTTGTTTCAGTTGCAGACCATAACGATGATATAATTCTTCTCCTCTAGTAGTCAACAACATTCATTTGGTGAGCTTCACATTGTTGTGAAGTTGGTCTTAATTTATATTTCAGTTATTTAGTTAGTTTATTTATGTTAGTCAGTAGAATGCTCTATTGAACTACAAGTAGGATGTTATGTATTTTCATTTAATTAATTTCGTATTTTAATTTTGGATTTTATGAGACAAGTATTTAGTTTATGTATGAAGTTTAGTTTATTTTAAAAAGGTTTTCTTATAATTTGTTTATAAAACATTGCGCGTTTTCATGAATAGCACGTTAAGAGACTTTTGTAAGGGAACTAATCCCTTGTGTGTCAGTGGCAATTTATGGGGCCACCACACACCGTACCACAACCACCCTATAATTGTCGCCACAACTGCTTCCACCTCATTGCGCCCCACCACCGCACCGTCATTCCCATTGCCACCACACATATTTGCCATCATCTTCCACTGGCGACGACTTATCCTCATTTTATACTAAAGTCATTGCCTCTAGTAACCCCTCCACCTCCAACAACTCCTTCACCATCTCGCCACTATCGGCCAAGCCTTTTTCCTTTCTCTCATGCTCTTCCCCATCAGATATGCTATTCTATTACTCTTCCTCTTTCTCATCCATGCCATCACCGCCAAGTTGCACACTCTTAGCATCAACGAGGGAAGGAGGTAGAGATTGCTTCTCAGTTGTGTTTGTGTTAATGGCTTTAGTTCTTGCTTCTTCATATCTCAATTGGTTCAAGCAACTATATGTTGGCTATGGAGAAATTTTTGGGTTTGGAGTTAAATTTGGTTTTCAAGATGACTTGCTTGTAGTTAATAATAATATGGTTGAATTATAATGTAATTTGTGGTTGGATTTTAATTTTAGGATGTTGCATTTTGGATATTTGATGAAGTTCTTGTGAGGAGTACAATAATTGTTATGGACATGTGATGACTTAAAGAGAAGTTCAATGAGCATATTTGCTTATATGGGTTGTGCGATTATTGTTGTGGCATTAGGATGGTGAGGGCAAGTGTAGTGGATGGTGGTGGCGATGGGGATGGGGTGAGTGTGGGGGTAGGGGTAGAAGAAGAAGGGGTGAAGATGGGTGGAGGAGGAAGAAGAAATAGATTAGTGATGATGATTGCAATGGGGTGGGGTGGGGTNGACTGAGAAGAGAGAGAAGAGAAATCGAAGGAGATTAATGAAGACAATTAATAGAAAAATCAACATGAAAAATGTTTTAAAACATTAAGAATTTAGTTGGCACTTTATTTTTTTTATGGACCTAGTTTATCACAAAGGTAATTTTTAAGGATCCAGTTGATACTTAACCCTAAATTAAAACTCATGAGTAATAATGAAAAAAAAATCAAGTTGCAACTTCGTAAAAATCAAAATGTGCGCAAATCCCAAGCAAGTAAAAATATGGTTAGAAATGGCCTTATAGTCATAGGTATAAGTAATAATAACATCAAGTAACCAACTGTCTTTCAAACTTTAGTACAACCCCAAATTTTGCATCTATTTTACCCCCCAAAATACCGAACATCGCCAAATTGTTTTAGACTAGCACCAATTCCGTGTCAAATACCAAACGAAAATTAAAAGCTTAAATAGTAGAAAATTGCCTATACTGTGTAAAGATAAAAGAGAATAAAATTAAGCATAAGAAGTTGACATCAAAAGCAAGTTTATTTATTTATTTGTATAGATAAAAAAAGGAAAGTTACCATAAGAGAAGTTGAAAAAATAAATGTAAGCGTAAATTACATGAAAAAAAATGCTATTTGATCCATTCAAAAGATATATAGACATTTATATTTTTGAAATCTAACTCTTACAAAACACGTGTTTACATCACACTACTCTTGTATTAAGGTAGAACATAAATAAAACCTTGAGAAATCTGTGTTGTAGAATATTAATATTAATAATCCGATTAAAAAAAACGTAATTAAGAAGAGAACAAAATACTAAAATACAAAATAACGCACACATGGAAGAATGGAAAAGAAAGGAAAAGACTAGGAACGCACACTCTTTCTCTCTCCCTGGCTTTCTCTCTCTCTCTCTCTCTCTCTCTCTCTCTCCCTCTCCCTCTCCCTCCATTTCACTCACTCACTCTCTGTTTCTGTTTCTGTGTCGCTGTGCCTCCATTCCCTTCTACGTTGCTCTCATTGAAGTCCTTATCGGGCTTCTGAATTTCGAGGTGCATATCTATGTACATCGCTCTCTATTCTTTTCATTTACCATTTTCTTAATTTGAGATGCGAAAATTCACTCTCACGCTTCGACTGTGCGTTCTTCCGTTTCTCTTCGCATCATCACGCTGTTGCCCTAGCTTTCTGCGAGAGATCCATGCTCCTCATTGATCTGATCTTTGTTCTCCTTCACTTATTCTCACTCCTGTTGGCCCTAGATTCTGTGTTTTCTCGAATTGTTCTTCGCGGAGATCTGAATTGAATTCCGCGTTTGATCCGTTTGGTTTTTTTTTTTGGTTTCCGGTTATTTGTTTTGCAGAGTGACGTGGCTCTTCTCAGCTTGCGGATCGGGTTTTTGAGGACTATTGGCGGAGGATGTGGTGCCGCCGGAGGTAATTGGGAGGAGGGAGGAGTCACTGCGGCATTTGCATTTCGGCGAGGTAGCTTCTTTTGGTCTTGAAATTTCGTCAATGGTATCCTCAGTCTCAGTGCTATTTTTTGTGTTTGATGCTTTGATGCGAACGTGCTTCTTCTGCGTTGTTTGTTTGAGTCATGATGAGATTCTGCTGCTGATACTGTACAGTGAACCTAGAAACTGACCTTCTGGTCAATCTCACTTTTGGATCAGTGAGTGTAACATGGATGGCTATAATGATTTTATAAGAATTCTCCGATTTATTTTCTTTTTTCATGTTATTTTGTTTACGGACACAGAATAAAACTACAGGTGAAAAATATATAGGTTTTAATGGTTTGATCGATGGCATGGTTTATGATAAGACACTATGATATTACCTGATCTATGTAGCTGGCCCTACTTAGTGGACTATTTTTTTTTCCCCTTATATTTTGTTTTGTAATGTGCTGATTGTACTTTGTTTGGGTGGTAGTTAGGCCTTTGGGTTGCAATTGGTAGAATGTACCACAACTGGAAAGCTTAAGTAGTTTGGTAGAGGCACATGAATAACTTTATATCTTAACATAGAATGTGATTGGTTTTTGGATGTTGAATGGGTAGACTATGATTTTTTTTGCTAAGCATGTCTATCTATGTGTAATAGAAGCTCAAGCAATTATGAGTGTTGGCTCTGCTTAGAAATGGGTGTTGTGATACAATGGAAGCTCAGAGTACATATGAAGCCAAGTGCATCTCCTTTTGATATCTATGGTTTTCTCTTTTTCAGCCTTTTTTGTTGACATTAGTTTTGGATGAATTTTTTGAATGCTTGAACTTTATAATGTTTAAATTGCCAGGCACGCTACAAGGAGTATAAACTGGCTTATTGGTGCAAATGTCGAAGTCTCCCTCTCCTGAGAAACCGCGTTCCATTTATTGTTATTCTGAGCCTAGGTCAGCACTTTTGTTTTGTAATCATTTGGAATTTACTTTTGATGGAAGCTTACTACAGAAACCCTGGCAAAATATTTATAGTAAATGAATGCTAAACTTTGTAGTAACTGAAATTAGTTGATGATCTTTGTGGAATTTAACATGCAATTGGTGGCTGGTTATGACTCAGCTGAGTTTGGCATGATATCCTTCACTTGCAAATGTGAAAATACTAACAAGTGGCAGCTAAATACTCAATTACGTACAGGGAATTTAGTGCAGCAACAGGAATGGAGGATCCTGAATCTACAATGTCGACAGTTGCTAATTTTGTGGAGCAACTGCATGCAAACTTTTCATCACCACAGGAGAAAGAACTTATTACAGCACGATTGCTTGGTATTGCCAAGAGAAGAAAGGATGCTAGAGCGCTTATTGGTTCTCATGCCCAAGCTATGCCTTTGTTCATAAACATTCTCAGAAATGGAACCCCTCTTGCAAAAGTTAATGTTGCTGCCACTCTCAGTGTCATGTGCAAAGATGAAGATTTGAGGTTAAAAGTTCTTCTTGGTGGTTGTGTCCCACCATTACTGTCACTTTT
This sequence comes from Nissolia schottii, assembly GCA_003254905.1. Taxonomy (NCBI): domain Eukaryota; kingdom Viridiplantae; phylum Streptophyta; class Magnoliopsida; order Fabales; family Fabaceae; genus Nissolia; species Nissolia schottii. The sequence continues at coordinate 43,381 of QANU01108561.1, forward strand.
AAAATATGAAAGCACTGATGCCAGAAAGGCAGCAGCTGAAGCAATATATGAAGTTTCCTCTGGTGGGCTTTTAGATGATCATGTTGGTATGAAAATTTTTGTTACAGAAGGTGTAGTTCCAACCTTGTGGAATCAACTAAACCCAAAGAACAAGCAAGACAAAGTTGTGGAGGGTTTTATTACTGGAGCTTTAAGAAATCTGTGTGGTGACAAAGATGGCTACTGGAAAGCAACATTAGAAGCTGGAGGTGTTGATATCATTGTGGGTCTGTTGTCTTCAGACAATGCTGTTTCTCAGTCAAACGCAGCTTCTCTATTGGCACGTTTAATGCTGGCTTTCAGTGATAGCATCCCCAAAGTAATAGACTCTGGAGCAGTCAAAGCTTTACTTCAGCTAGTTGGTCATGAAAATGATATTTCTGTACGAGCTAGTGCTGCTGATGCCCTAGAGGCCCTTTCTTCTAAGTCAACCAAGGCTAAGAAAGCTATTGTTGATGCTGATGGTGTTCCAATCCTTGTTGGAGCTATAGTTGCTCCTTCAAGAGAATGTATGCAAGGTGATGGTGGCCAGGCTCTTCAAGAGCATGCAACTCGAGCTTTAGCTAATATATGTGGTGGCATGTCTGCTTTAATACTATATCTCGGAGAACTTTCCCGTTCTCCTCGCCTTGCTGCTCCAGTTGGTGATATAATAGGTGCTCTTGCTTACACCCTCATGGTCTTTGAGGAAAAAGTTGATGATCAGGAACATTTTGATGCAATCCAGATCGAGGACATTCTAGTAACACTTTTAAAGCCTCGAGACAACAGGCTGATTCAAGAGTGTGTCCTTGAGGCTATGGCTAGCCTATACGGGAATGTCTCTCTCTCAAAGTGGCTCAATCAGGCAGATTCAAAGAAAGTTCTTATTGGACTTATAACTATGGCTGCCACTGATGTGCAAGAGTATCTGATACATTCATTGACAAGCTTGTGCTGTGATAGGGTAGGAATATGGGAGGCCATAAAAAAAAGAGAAGGTATCCAATTACTTATATCATTGCTGGGATTATCTGGTGAGCAGCATCAAGAGTACTCAGTTCATTTGCTAGCAATATTAACTGACCAAGTCGATGACAGCAAGTGGGCAATCACTGCTGCTGGGGGGATTCCACCATTGGTGCAGTTGTTGGAGACTGGATCACAGAAAGCAAGGGAGGAAGCAGCTAATGTTCTGTGGAGTTTGTGCTGTCACAGTGAAGATATTCGTGCTTGTGTTGAAAGTGCTGGGGCAATTCCAGCATTTTTGTGGCTTCTTAAAAGTGGTGGACCGAAAGGACAAGAAGCTTCTGCTTTGGCACTCACAAAGCTCGTCCGAGTAGCTGATTCTGCCACGATTAATCAACTATTAGCATTGCTCCTTGGGGATTCTCCGAGCTCAAAGGCCCATATAATCCGAGTTTTAGGTCATGCACTTACTATGGCTGTACAGAAGGATTTGCTGGAAAAGGGCTCTGCAGCTAATAAAGGCTTGAGATCTCTTGTTCAGGTTCTCAATTCATCGAATGAGGAAACCCAAGAATATGCAGCTTCAGTGCTAGCTGATTTATTTATCACTAGACAAGACATTTGTGATAGTCTCGCAACTGATGAGATTGTGCTTCCTTTAATGAAACTTCTGACTAGCAAAACTCAGGGTGTTGCTACTCAGTCAGCCCGAGCATTAAGTGCTCTATCTCGTCCAACCAAGAGCAAAGCTGCAAATAAGATGTCTTATATAGTAGAGGGGGATGTCAAGCCACTAATCAAGTTGGCCAAAACATCCTCTGTTGATGCTGCTGAAACTGCTGTTGCTGCATTGGCCAATCTTCTCTTTGATCCTTTTATTGCTGCCGAAGCTCTGGCTGAAGATGCTGTTTCAGCTTTAACTAGAGTTCTGGCGGAAGGAACCTTGGAGGGTAAACAAAATGCATCTCGTGCACTTCATCAATTATTGAAGCATTTTTCAGTAGGTGACGTTCTCAAGGGGAATGCGCAATGCCGTTTCACTGTTCTTGCACTTGTTGATTCTTTAAGAGCTATGGATATGGATGGAACTGAAGCTGCAGATGCTTTAGATGTAATTGCGTTACTATCCAGAACTAAACAAGGTGTCTACTTCACTTACCCTCCATGGACGGCTCTGGCTGAAATACCATCAAGCTTAGAACCCCTTGTATGCTGCTGTCTGGCTGAGGGACCTCCACTTGTGCAAGACAAGGCAATTGAAATTCTGTCCAGGCTTTGTGGAGATCAGCCGGTTGTTCTCGGTGACTTGTTATCTTCTAGTTCCAGATGCATTGGTTCATTAGCTAATAGAATAATGAACTCCTCCAGTTTAGAAGTAAAAGTGGGAGGGGCTGCCTTACTAATTTGTGCTGCAAAGGAGAAGAAAGAGCTTTCACTAGATTTACTTGACGCTTCTGGATATCTAAAACCATTAATATATTCTTTAGTTGATATGATGAAGCAGAGTTCAAGTTGTTCATTGTTAGAAATTGAAGTTTGCACTCCTAGAGGTTTTATGGAGAGAAATGCATTTCAAGATGTTGATGAGTTTGACATTCCTGATCCGGCCACAGTATTGGGTGGTACTGTTGCCTTGTGGTTACTCTCAATTATAGCTTCTGTCCATGTAAAGAACAAATTCACAATCATGGAAGCTGGTGGGCTGGAAGCACTCTCTGACAAACTTGCGAGACATACTTCAAATCCACAGGTATATCAATTTAATCTGTTCATTTAATTCACTTTTATCATTCTCTTTGTCTTTTGGCCAGCCAATTTTCCATGAATCATCTCTCCCAGAAAGCTTAAATTGTTAGGTGACACACATGAATGTCTTTTAACATGCCCTGCTTGCTGAAGTCCAATGTCCTTTATGCATGGACAATGCGTGGGCCCACCTTAGCTTGAGTTAAAATTTAACCTTTTATTTTAGAAGAATAGGTGCAACAAGGATTGAACTCTAGGTAACTTGGTTATAGACTTTAATTTAACACAGTTCATAGCTGGGGTACTGATATCCCTGTACATAGGAAAATTCATTGTGATTGTATCAGACTCTGGATACTATGGGTCAATGATAGGATTTGGGCCAGGCTTCTTCTTTACAGGCCCTTGTAGTTAGAAATTACAAATGTATATACTAGAGGATTAGTAGAAGAAGAGGGTATCACTAGAGAAATTAGGAAGTCAGGCAGTAGGCGAGCAAGTTATCTCATGATTATCCCAAACCATTATATTCTCATTAAGAAACAATACATAATTTCTTGAGTTTTGTTGCTATTCTTTGAACTAGTTCTATTAGTGGAGAAGCAGGATTTGAGAAGGAAGAGGAGAGTAAACAAGAAAATTTTTTGATTCTACGTCTTTGATGTATGGATATACATGTTTGAAATAAATGGATTTACAAAGCCATTGACAAATGATTGGAAAAGTTTTCACTGAAGAAAAAGGAAACTGTGAATTGGAGATTTACTGGTGTTTAGCCAGGAGCTGAATTCAGGCTGGACTTTGTGGAACAGAAAAAAATATATAAATAAAAATAAAAATTAAAATTGCTGGCTAAGTCCAGCCTGGCCTGAATCTACAAAATGTATACTGATTTTAAATTATTACATTAATTTGAATTTCATTTTTAATATAAAATCCCCCGTCTCATAGTTTTAATATGTTTGTTGTCTGAAACACTATTATTTTTTAAAAATACATTTTGTGATAATTCTTTTTTCCTAGTAAGGCTGAGCTGGGCATGAATTTGTTTGAAGTATGGTTAGTGAAGAGTGAAAAGATGAGAAAATCAATTAATGTAAATTGTAGTATTGGACGATTGTCCCCCAAAATACTAGATTTAGTACCTAATACCTATTTTTTAAGATTTGTATTGATGCTCTACATTTCTGGATTGACCATATTTTCCTGTCTTGTTTGAGTGTGGTAAAAGCTTCGTTGCTGAATCTGATAGCCCCTTTTCTCTCTGTTGACAGGCAGAATTCGAGGATACAGAAGGAATATGGATTAGTGCCTTACTCTTGGCCATTTTATTTCAAGATGCAAATGTTGTCTTATCCCCTGCAATAATGTGCATTATACCTTCTCTCAGTCTTCTGCTAAGATCTGATGAAGTAATTGACAAATATTTTGCTGCCCAGGCTATGGCTAGTCTTGTTTGTAATGGGAATAAGGGAATAGATTTTGCCATTGCCAATTCTGGTGCTGTTGCTGGATTGATTACTATTATTGGTCATATAGAGGCAGATATGCCAAACCTCGTGGCTTTATCAGAAGAATTTTCGTTAGTGCAAACCCCTGACCAAGTTGTTTTGGATCATCTTTTTGAAATTGAGGATGTAAGAGTGGGATCTATTGCACGGAAATCTATACCCCTTTTAGTAGATCTCTTGAGACCAATACCAGAGAGGCCTAGTGCTCCACCAGTTGCTGTTAGACTCTTGATATCCATTGCAGAAGGAAGTGATACAAATAAATTAATCCTTGCTGAAGCTGGAGCTTTGGAAGCTTTGAACAAATACCTGTCATTGAGCCCTCAAGACTCAACTGAGGCTGCTATTTCTGAGTTATTGAGAATATTATATTGCAATTCTGACCTAATTAAACATGAAGCCTCACCAAGTTCACTGAACCAACTGATAGCTGTTTTGCGTCTTGGATCTAGAAATGCTAGGTATAGTGCAGCAAGAGCACTTCATGAACTCTTTGATGCTGAGAACATAAGAGACTCAGAATTAGCTAGACAGGCCATTCAACCATTGGTTGACATGCTTAATACTACGTCAGGGAGTGAGCAGGAGGCTGCTCTAATGGCCTTAATCAAGTTAACTTCAGGAAATTCAAAAGCATCTCTTTTTACTGATGTGGAAGGTAACCTGCTTGAAAGTTTATACAAAATATTGTCTTCTGCTTCATCCTTGGAGTTGAAGAGTTATGCTGCACAATTGTGCTTTGCTCTGTTTGGTAATAGCAAGATCAGAGCAGATCCAATTGCCGCAGAATGCATAGAACCCCTTATATCACTGATGCAGTCTGATTCTGGGATAGCAATAGAATCTGGGGTTTGTGCTTTAGACAGGTTGTTGGAAGATGAACAACCGGTAGAGCTTGCAGCAGCCTATAATATTGTGGATCTCCTTGTCAGCTTGGTTTCTGGTACAAACTATCAGCTTATTGAGGCTACCATATCTACTCTCATCAAATTGGGCAAAGACAGGACTCCAAGCAAACTGGGCATGGTCGAAGCTGGCATTATTAATAATTGTCTCAAGCTGCTCCAATTAGCACCTAGCTCATTATGCTCCAAAATTGCTGAGCTGTTTCGTATTTTAACTAATAGTAATGCAATTGCTAGAAGTTCAGATGCTGCTGAAATTGTAGAACCCCTTTTCCATGTTTTGCTCCGTAGAGATTTCAACATATGGGGACAGCATAGTGCCTTACAAGCACTTGTAAATATATTGGAAAAGCCACAAAGTCTTGCAACCCTAAAGCTTACTCCTAGTCAAGTTATTGAACCCTTGATTTCTTTTCTTGAGTCCCCTTCCCAAGCTATTCAGCAACTTGGCACAGAACTTCTGTCTCATCTTCTTGCTCAGGAACATTTTCAGCAAGATATTACAACAAAGAATGCGGTTGTGCCCCTCGTACAGCTTGCAGGAATTGGAATATTAAATTTACAGCAAACAGCAATAAAAGCATTGGAAAAAATTTCCACAAGCTGGCCAAAGGCAGTTGCTGATGCTGGAGGTATTTTTGAGCTTGCAAAGGTTATTATTCAAGATGACCCTGAGCCACCACATGCACTCTGGGAATCAGCTGCTCTAGTTCTCTCTAATGTATTACGTTCCAATGCTGATTATTATTTTAAAGTTCCTGTCGTGGTTCTTGTAAAACTGTTGCATTCAACACTTGAGAGTACAGTTAGCATAGCCCTTAATGCTTTAATAGTACATGACAGAAGTGATGCTTCGAGTGCTGAACAGATGATGGAAGCTGGAGCTATAGATGCTCTGCTAGACCTTTTAAGATCTCATCATTGTGAGGAAGCATCTGGTAGATTACTCGAAGCTTTATTTAACAATGTGAGAGTACGAGAGATGAAGGCATCGAAGTATGCTATAGCGCCTTTATCACAGTATCTGTTAGATCCACAAACCAGATCACAGTCTGGCAAACTTCTTGCTGCTTTAGCTCTGGGAGACCTTTCCCAGCATGAAGGACATGCTAGAGCTAGCGACTCGGTCTCTGCATGCCGTGCATTGATAAGTTTACTTGAAGATCAGCCAACTGAAGAAATGAAGGTGGTGGCTATATGTGCTTTGCAAAACTTTGTCATGAACAGCAGGACCAATAGACGAGCTGTTGCAGAAGCTGGGGGCATACTGGTGATTCAGGAATTGCTGCTGTCTCCAAATACAGAAGTTGCTGGACAAGCAGCATTATTGATCAAATTTTTGTTTTCTACCCATACACTGCAAGAATATGTGTCAAATGAGCTGATCAGATCTTTAACAGGTACATTGTAAATGTTCCTATTGACAGCATAATCTGATCTACACAAATGCTCTTTTGGAAACTACTTTTGGCATGTGTCAATACTGTAATCATATCTGTTTTATATTGCCTAATGTGTTCTTTACTTCAGATGCAAGTTAATTCATGCAGGCATCGTTGGTTTAATGGAGTTAGTAGAAATTCGTTGAATTCCACAGTTTTCAAGAATCAAATCCCTGGCAGATTGCCTTCTACCTTGTTTCTTGCATACACAAAATATTCTATCATTTTACCATGAACTTCCATGAGGTGCCTTGATGGTGCATTAGTGTATAGTGCAGTTGTTCAATTTATTAAAGTGGAAAGATTGTATTTCATCATATCATTGGTTTGTTTTGCAGCTGCACTCGAAAGAGAGTTGTGGTCAACTGCCACAATCAATGAAGAGGTTTTGAAAACGCTGCATGTGATATTCATGAACTTCCCTAAGCTTCACGTATCTGAAGCAGCAACCCTTTGCATTCCTCATTTGGTAGGGGCACTTAAATCTGGTGGTGAAATGGCTCAGGACTCTGTACTTGATACCTTTTACTTGCTAAGACAATCTTGGTCAACTATGCCAATAGATATTGCAAAGTCTCAAGCTATGATTGCTGCTGAAGCCATCCCCATCTTGCAAATGCTCATGAAAACCTGCCCGCCAAGTTTCCATGAGAGGGCAGATACGCTTCTACACTGCTTACCTGGTTGTTTGACTGTCACCATTAAGCGTGGAAACAACCTCAAGCAAACTATGGGAACCACAAATGCATTCTGCAGGTTGACACTAGGCAATGGTCCTCCAAAACAAACCAAGGTATTCAATCCCATGAATAGTTAATTGGCTGCAAGCTTGCAAAAGCATTGATTTTATTTGATGGATTGTGCATTTGGTTGAAGTTTTCAAGGTTCCTTTTTTCCCCCTCAAACCTGAAACTATTTATCTTTTGTTCTTTTCTTTGCATGCTCTTTTTTCTGTTCTTTTTTTGTTTTCTTTTAAATTACAAGCTTCACGTTTTATTGCTCCTTATTTTCATATAAGCTCGATAATATTACAAATCACATTCAATATGACAGCAGAAAATTTTTAGATCATTTTATTTTTAATATTCATCAAATTTCCTGTTAAGAATAAAACACGTGACTAGTATTTAGTCTTGTCACTGGCACTGTCTCGGGAATAGTTGCAGTCATGGCATTGGAAACCTATAGAGTCTTAGGAAATAGACAAGACAAGCATTAGTTAGTGAATCTTGAAACTAGACGTGCATTTACTCCCTGTTGCACTATATACAGTGCTGATGGTAAGTATTCATCTATTAAACCTATTTGAATCTAAGCTAGCTCTTGCTATACAATCCTCTTTTACCCTCTCACAAATTCAGCAAATGGCCCAAAAAAGTTTTGATTTTTGAGTTCCACCAAAATGTTATATAGGATGTAATCTACCATTGAATTACCCCAGTATTGCATATGGGAAAGCTGAAAATTTCATTTTTGAAAATTTATTTCTTAAAGTTAATTAGTTGATTTGCATCTGGTGTGGATTAGATTATACAAGATCTACAGATACCTGTTTGCTTCTGTTAGGTGGTAAATCATAGTACTTCTCCAGAATGGAAAGAAGGATTCACATGGGCATTTGATGTGCCTCCAAAGGGCCAAAAGCTCCATATCATATGCAAAAGCAAGAATACTTTTGGGAAGGTAAATGGATATTCATTTTGTAAGTAATTTTTCATTCTTTATTTTCCTGTGATTAGGGAAGCCCTCTTCGTTTTCCGAAAGGATGAATTGCTACTCTTGTTTTTTTATTATTTTATTGTTTTTCTGTACATGAACTGCTACTTTATTTCTTTGTATCTATGCTGTTCATTTCTGGAAGCATCTCTCTGCCTGTTGATCTATGCCTTTGAGGGTGCATACTTGGTCTGTGATTTGTTGAGTAGGTGTGAAAATTGGGAAGGTGGAAAATATAATGTATCTAATTTTTTACTTTGGGTTGAAAATAATTCTCCCTCCGCTCTTTTTCTCCCCTTCCCCCTTATCAACCAAGCACACACCCAAAAGCTTTTTCTTTAATTACTGATGTTAAGTGTTGTGCCCTTTTTATTTGCCCCTTTGCAGGCAACTCTGGGAAGAGTCACTATCCAAATTGATAAAGTTGTGACAGAAGGGGTTTATAGTGGATTGTTCAGTCTTAATCATGACAGTAACAAAGATGGTTCATCCCGAACTCTAGAAATTGAGATTATATGGTCCAACAGGATGTCTAACGATGATATTTGAAAGGGGTGGGTGTGCTACTTTTCGGTTTGGATCTGTAGCATGCATGATATGGTGCCGTGGATATGGTTTTGCTTGTAATTATTAACATATTTGGATGGAACAATTTTGTAGTCTGGCAGATGAAGTTGATTCAGTTGCAAGTGTAAATTAAAGTATTAATGTCCAGAGCAGGTTTGAAAAGGAGGAACCCGCGGTAAAGGAAGTTCTGGTAAAGGGAAGTTCTGAAAATGGTTAGAAATGTACAGGTCAATCCACAGGAATTAGAAACATGAATCATAGGAAGAAATAACATTTTAATTAATTTTTTTTGTCAAAAGCATATGTTGGTTTTTTTTTTTTTTTCATAGCCGCTGGTATTGGGATGTACACTAGCTTCTACTGTAAAGTGGCCTTGTTTTATGTATTTAAGCCACCAGAAGATACAACTGACTAGACGCCACTTCCTACCTGCGTCTGGAACGTGTTCTTGTAACACCACCATGGTTCCCCCACAAGAATTTCTCAATTTCCTTTTCTCTAATTTTATTGCCTCGTGGGGTTTAGATCCCATTAAAATTTTGGAAAGGAAGTACAGAAGTTTTCAGAGTATAAATTGATTATTTGCCCTCTCAAGCTTCAAATCAAATGGCATACCGCGGCAGTTCCCTTTATTCTTTTATTTCAATTTATGAGCCTTCCTTCTGGTAATCACTTATTTTCATGTACGCCTTCAGGATATATGTATCTGCATCGAGTCCAGCAGCATATTGATATGCCATGATTCTATATGTTGTTAAAATTCAATATTGTTAAAATCCTTGAAATTTGAAGTTAATCCCATGACAAAAAATTCGAGAGTTGCTTTCTTTACACGGGGGATAAGAACAGGCCAAACTAAAGAACATGCAAATGCAATATCCACAATAGGCAAAAAATGGCTTGACCCCACCCCCCAAAGTCTCAAATACAAAATGTCCATGGGGTCTAGGCTAGCCTGTGGGCCCATCTCATGTAAATCATTTTTTTCACATTTTTTGCTTTTAGGGCTAGCCCATCAGTCAACTCTACTTGAAAAAACCTCATAGGACTAGCCACACTTTACATTTTTTTTATCTTTTCGTTTTTATGTATTAGGTCAAGGAATCATTTCAATATTTTCGGTGACTTGGTCTGACACACGGCCAATGGAGCCAAAAAGGCCCATGGGGCTGACCTAACATGTTCCTTTTTTTCGTTTTTATGGACAATGGTTGACCAATGAATCGGCCCAATGTTGTTGGCTGACGTAGCTCATGGAACCAAAAAAAGTCCATGGATTGACCCCATAATTTTTTCCCGGTTTTTATTAAAGGTTGCCTCACAAACATTACTGGCTGAATAGGGCCGATGCGACCTGTGGGGCCTAAAAAGCCCATGGAGCCGACCTCACATTTAATTTTTTTTTCTTTTGTGTGTTAAAGTTGGCCAACGAATCATCTTGATGTTGCCGATCGATGCAGCCCATGGGTTTAACACCCCCCCACACACAGACACTTTAATTTTTCTCCCTTTATTGTACTAAAGCTGGCCAATGAATCGACTTGATGATGCTAGCCGACTTAGGTCGACACGCGCCATAGGGCCAAAAAAGCTCGTGGGTCAGCCCCACACTTTAATTTTATTTTTTTGTGCTTTATATGTATTAAGGATGGCTAACGAATCGACTCAATTTTGCCAACAGACTTGGGTCGATGCGGTCCATGGGGTTGGCCTCACACATCAATTTTTTTTTTCTCATTTTTTTTGTGCTAAGGCTGACCAACAAATTGACTCAACGCTGTTACTGATGCCCACGGGCCAACTCTTCTATAAAAAATATTTCTTTCCTTTTATTTTTTAAAATAGATGTTTAATGCAAAATTAATAATGTCACGCTCTACCTTAAGAAGTGACCACGTGGTATTTATTCTTTTACCTTTAAAAGAAATAAAATAAAATAAAATAAAACAAAACAAAACAAAACAAAACGGAACGCGACAAATCAAAATAAACTGGTATCCTTTTTGGAGGGAGCCGGCTGGACGAGTAGCAGACTCCAAAGTCCAAAGTCCAAAGTCCAGACTCCGAAGTCTGCCATTTCCCATGGCCGGCACGTGACTGTTGCTTCATTCCACTCTCTCTTTCTTCCAACCTTCTTTCCTTGAATAGTTCACTCCTCCTCCTCCTCCCTCCCCTTCCTCCGTATATACATGTCTTCCGCCGCCGGCTACGCGCGCTCCTCCCAGAGAGTCTCCTCCGCCGTCTCGCCGCTGCGGACGCGGAAGTCCCCGGCTTCGGCCCCTAAGTCCGGCGCGTCGTCGTCGTCTTCTTCTTCTTCGAGGGCTCCGTCTTCTGACGTCAGCAAGGCGAAGGAGAATGTCACTGTCACCGTCCGGTTCCGTCCCCTCAGGTTCGTTCCCTTGGCCTTCGGGTTCGGTTCATTAATTCTTGTGCCATAGCTTCGTCTGACGCTGTTTTTGTTTGATTATTTTATTTTATTATTATTATTATTATTATTATTATTATTATTATTATTATTATTATTATTATTGTTTTATTTTTGATTTTCGGGTTTGGGCAGTGGCAGAGAAATTAACAAAGGGGACGAGGTGGCATGGTACGCTGACGGGGATCAGGTAGTGAGGAACGAGTGCAATCCTTCCCTTGCGTATGGGTTTGGTTAGTGTCGTTAACCTTTTACCTCTCATTGTCACTCACTGTGTATGGTTGTTTGCGCATTATTATATCGTGATGTTGCATTGTTTACCGTCGTTTGAAAATGCTACTTGCTTCAAGGGGAAAAAAAAAAAAAACTGTTACGTTGGGAAAATGGTAAGCGTTCCATTTCAGTTTGCACATTGATTAGCAACAATCGAATAATTTCAGATGAACCGCGTTAACGGAAAGAAACGCATCACAAATATCTAGAGGTTCCGTAAATATCTTATGGGGGCTAAATACCCCGTGCTACTTAATTTATCCATTTTTGATAATTTTTACAACTAAATTTATCGAACTTTGTTATAGTTTCATGTTTTATAGGATCGTAATAAACTTTTCGTTAGTCAAATCATTGAAAGAGCCAACCTATAAGAGGTTTAGAGATTTGCGGACCATTTGAGCTTACGATGCATCTCTTTACAAATGTTATATTGAAAAATATTTATTTATCGCATTAGATCATATAGTCCATTAATTTGTCATATTAGATCGTGAAATGATAATAAAATTTGATGAATTTAGTTATAAAAATTTAAAAAATGGATAAATTAAGTAGCATGGTATTTGAGAAACCACCTTAGAAATTAGTGAAAATTGGTAATTTGACAAATTATTGTGTTGGTGTTATGTAATATTTTGAATATGGTGTGTCTCCGTCTCCGTGTTGTGCTTCATAGGTTAGCCAGCTATCATAGTGTAGGCAGATTATTTGTCAAATTATTTTGATTTTTGGTTAACTAATAGAGTTTAATTTGTATGCAATGATGCAGTCGTCGAATAAAATCTTACCATATCAGCAAATGTGTTTAATTCTTACACCTACTACTTTAAAAGTCACGCATTTGAGCGGATTTGGTTGAATGAGTGTCAATGGTGCATAGAAATTTAACTTCATTTATTATACGAGTTGAAAGGGAAAACATCATTTTGGGTTATTTTCCATTTATGTAATCCTGTTTATAGTTTTGTTTGATAAAATTCTGTTTATATTCATTTATATACTCTTGCTTTCTTTTTCTTCAAAAGTATTTGAAGGGACACCACTTGATGGAACATGTAAGACTGACATGTAGTTCGGTTATAATTACAACTTTCAAATTACAAAATGTCAACATTTTTTTAATGTGCCATTGTTTTGGAAAGCTGTTATACAGATCAAAGGTAAAAAAAGATATACCTGAGAGTTGAGATGATTGTGGCTTTACAATTTTGCCAGCAATACTCAATTTTACAAGGGTACAATACTAGTTGGATTTATGTTTCCTTCTCTAGTTATTTCTTGTTATTTTTGCCTGTGGCAGATAAGGTATTTGGGCCTGCAACAACAACTCGGCATGTTTATGATGTTGCTGCTCAGCAAATTGTTAGTGGTGTCATGGAAGGCATTAATGGTAACGTTTTTGCTGCTACTTATGCTATGTATATCATAGAGTCTTTGATTACCAAAGAACATCGGATTCTTTTTGTAAGGGGAAGGAATTAATTGATTATGTTCCTGTGATAAGTTAATGATAGCTTCTAATAGTATCTTCTATTTAGTTATAAACCCTTTCCTTCTTAGTTTTAAACTGTTAATTCTCCTCTACTTTGGTGTTCCTGACATGCAACTTGTCTGCCTGGGCAATTCAATACTAGGAATTCCAACTGATAATGGTAACTTGTTTTGGTGTATGTAATCAAATTTATGAATAAAAATCCTGTTCCAGTGACACATGAAGACTGTGCAAAGCACAATACAGAGGCATCATAGACGTCAAGTAGCTATTTTCAGGCTCTTATTGATTCACTAACTGGCCAGCTTATAGATAGATTATTAGGTTGAAGGATATTGGTTGGATTACCAATTTTCTAGGTGCTTAACTTTTCTGTTTATCAAACAGATTTATAATTTATGAGAAATTAAGGAGACCATGGTTCTTCCCCTATTGCATTTACTTTCTGTTATTTTTGAGTAGAGGTGGAAAATAGATGGGTTGAATGGATATTGCATTGGACCAAAATGGATGTGTAAAAAATAGACCATGAATCCATTTGTGATTTGATGAAAAGGCGTACCATGACCCATTTAATAAATAATTATTCAATCAATCCATTAATCACTTTTTATGGATGGATATCTCACCTAAAGTCATTATTTTTTTTTAAATTCATATCTCACCTAAAGTCATGCTTGCTTTTTGCATGCCTTTTTGTGAGTAATAAAACTTGCACCTAACTTAACGGAAAAAAAAAAGTCTGTCCTTTTCCCTTTTTAGAGTGGTACCTTGATAGTCATGAGTGATCCATTTTCTGTCAATTCCATCATATACATTAATTGGATTTAGTAAATCCAGTTATTATAAACCGGGACAGTAATGGATGAATTGGATTGAATTGATGTTTAGTTGGATTGGATTCATGGATCGTTTTGCTACCCTTACTTTTGAAATGAAGGTCAAGGTACCATAGGTTTTTTCTTACTTAGCACTCTTTTGGCATCAGTAAACAATTCATTACTTCTTTAAACCATGGAGCAGCAGTGTACCTTCAGTTATTGCTTATAATCTGAGATTTTTGGGAAGGGATGATGGCTAATTTTCCTCCTACAATAAGCATTGGTCTTATAATATTTTACGTGGCTTCTGAGGTTGGATCCTTTTTTTTTTCTGCAACCATGTTGATAAACACTTTAATACTTGGGAAGTTTATTTTTACTTTTTGTTCCAAACATGGCACCCAACCTGGTTATTAACTGACTGTTGATTTGTTGATCTACAGGTACTGTTTTTGCATATGGTGTTACTAGTAGTGGAAAGACACATACCATGCATGTAAGTTAGTCTAAGTGTTTAATCATCTCTCTAGAAGTGGCATCATGCATGAGAATGATCATGCCTGAGATCTGCGACATGGAATGTGGTAGCATTACTATCTACAACATGGTGTTTGATAGTCTAACCTGTAATTGACCCAACAGTTTGATTGACACAACTGCAAGACAAACTGGTGGAACGTGATGAATCACTATTTTCTCATCTAAGTAGTTAGCACCAGGATTTGAACTTAACTGAATCCTTGTTATTTGCATTCTGTTTAAATTTTTAATTCCCTTTAGTGTTCTGATTTATATTTTGGGATAAATTTCACAGAAACTAGTTTGATAAAAAGGATAAAAATTCTTGTTTACCTTGGTCAGATGTGCTACCAATTTTTGTCGTATAATAAAAATTCACAATGTTGGAGACTAGTATGTTAATGGCAAGTGACTAACCATTGGATTATCTGGGCTAATTGTCTGGATCGCTTTGGAGCTACTAGTCGGGGAGCTTCTTAGGCAATGCTATTACTGTTGTAAGAAAATAATAAAATATAAGATAAACAATATTCCCATGAGCCCACAACTTAATAAATTGAAACAATTGAACTCAAATTAGAATAATAGATGTGTCTATTTTTTTCAACCAAATATTGACCATCAAACAAAGTGGTATAATGGCAATAAACTTTTTACCATTGCTAAATCACCTATTCCAGGTAAGCCGTACTACTGTTATAAGCATGTCTATCTGTCTAAGTAAATGTCAGAAGTAGAAATATCAGTCGTTTCAAGGTGGCCCTGACATGTAAAACAGAAAATTCTCAGATCAAATTTAGCATGTAGTGTGAAGCTGTTTCCTTAGCAAAAGTTAAAATGTTTCTTCTTTAAACAATAAGGTGATCATTCTGTTGATTGAACAACAGTTCTCCATTCTTTTTAAGAACCTTTTTGTTGGGCATCCTTTTGAAAGTTCTAAATTTTATTGTTTGATTCAAGACCTGTATACTTTCTGAACTCCTATATTTTCTCAGGGGGAGCAAAAGTCTCCTGGAATTATCCCACTTGCAGTGAAGGATGTCTTCAGTATTATACAGGAGGTAAAGAGTTAAATTTCCAAGCTTAGATATAAATCTTTTCATATCCTTATCAGTGCGTGTTTGTCATTTTCAGACTCCTGGACGAGAATTCTTACTCCGTGTTTCATATCTTGAGATTTACAATGAGGTTAGTACCTTGTACTGTGTTATATTAACATCTCTCATCCTAATGTTACTTGTTATATACCTATATTGGAGAATTCATCGTTACATTAGCATGAATGATGGCCAGATTGGCTCCATTATTGTCAAGAATAGGCTCCGGTTGCATGAGGGATACAATGATGATACTTGATGCATTAAAATTTAAAAAGGATAATGCCCCTGTCCAGAACTTTTATAGTGTTCAGAAGATGAATGATAGAGAGTCTTTTGAGTTAGTTGTCCTTTTAGGTCTCCTTGATTCCGTTAACATGTCTTCTTCCTCAGACAAAAAGAGTTTGGACTTTAGATTTTGCTAGGTTGTTCATCTGCAAGTCCCTTTTTTAGTTCTTAACTCATTCTCTGCTTTCACCCTCTTTTCTCATGGAGAAACCTATTTGGAAGTCCAAAGCTCCCTATAAGGTCAAATCCTTTTTTGGACAGCTGTGCTTATCAGAATTAACACTAATGACATGTTGCAGGTTCAAAGGCCTCATAAGGCTATTTCTCTTGATTTGTGTGTTATGTGTGGTGCAAATTCAAAATCAGTTGCACACCTCTTTTTGCACTCTCTTGTGGAATAATTTGTTTGGGATGTTTGGTGAATCTTGGGAGTGTTCTGCCACCTTTGATGCCTTTTTGTTGACTAGATTTGCTAATTTTGGGAGGAGGAAGGAAGCTAATTACTTGTGTCAATATATAGTTTTTGCCACTATTTGATGCATTTGGTTAGAACGCAACTCATGCGTATTTAATGACAATTTCTCAGTCTTGTTTTGTGGGGAAAGATTAGGCTTTTATCATCTATTTGGTGTGAAGCTCATAATCTCTTTAGAAGGTGACCTCACAGATATTTTGAGAGATTGGAATGCTTTACTTCATTGATAGCTTTTATAGTTTTGATTATTGTTGTTGTCTTTTTTTTGAGGATTTTTTATCTTCTTATTTTCTGTAATTCTCTTCTCTACTTAATGAAATTCTTCTTTTATCCAAGAAAAAAGATTTAAAAAGGATAATTATGATTGTTTAAATATGGAGGTCTAATACATTTGATATGTGTTTGTGTTAGAATATATTGAGATATTACAATATCTTAGAGTTTGCAACCAAACCACAAATGCACAAGTCATTAGACATGTAGTCGGGTAATGAGTATAGTATCGATCCCACTAGTAGGGGTGGAAATGGGTCGAGCTGAGCTAGCTTTGGCTTAAATAGGCCTGATCTGCTTTGAAATAATTCGGCCTGGGCCTATAACCCATCATAGGCTTTTTTTTAAGGCTGACTCTGACCTTTTTGAAACTTTGGTCTGGCTAGAAAGTCTGTTTACTTAGTTGAGATAATAGATAGGGGTAAAAAGGGAAAAAAACTTGGACACCAAAATGGGTAGTTACTTTTGGGAATCCATTTTATTTAATTGTATAGATAAGATTTTTTATGTTCAAGAATAGGAAAAAATATATTTTTATAAATAGGCCGGCTTGTTGGGTTTAATAGACTTTTCCTATTATCTATGATTTGACCTATTTAACTAAAAATGCATTTTTTTAAAAACTGGCTTGTTTATTAAATGGTTTAGGCCGAACTAAGCCTTAAATGAGACAAGGATGGCGAGGATTATTCTCTTAAACTCTACTAAGTTCAATCAATGATTTTCTAATACTAGATTACAGTCCTTCACCTAATATCTGGGACTTATATAAACAGATTCAATTACAAAAGTATCGGGAGCTACTTCCCTATGTTAGATACAGAGATTTAGCTATTTATTGTCATGGAGCAATCAAGGAGACAGAAATTAAAGAACAACGTTAGGAGATCGAAACAAGAGATAAACAAATCTTACATGACGAATGCTTATGCAGATCTCTAAATCTGTACTTAGGCTGCTGCACACCTTCTCTACTTTCTCCTTCAATCCTATTGTGCTTAGTGAAGCCCCCTTAATTGCACTGTAGCTTCTATGGCACCTCTATTATTCATTGCGAGAGCTCTCCTCATTCCTTATTTCCATATCATCCTTGAGATCCTGCTTCCAAGTTTCCTCCTTTTTGCAAAATCAAGATCCTCTAATATTAACAATATTTAATGCCAAAAAAGATTCTCATTTACTTGTTCACTTTATTGTATTTGACTTGGATTTATTCTTTCTTTTGAAGCTCATGAACAAAATTTGCTCAAAGTTTTCCAAAAGTAAGCAAAGATTATGTGAAAATATGTAGGAAATCAATACTGAATAACGAGGGCCACTTAAATAGGCCAATGGTACAAATAAAATCATATCATGATCTGATCATATCTCTAGTAATTAAGGACAGAAATAATCTCCTTTTAATATAGACAACCTTTACAATCTCGATAAAGAAAGGAAAGATTATAAAGATCCTAATTAGTGATGTGTAGAATAATATCCATATAATAATATATGATATTGATATTCAACAATAATAAATAATTACTACGAAAATAGTTCATAGTGTAAAAAAAAATGTAGAAAATAAACAAAAATCAGATCTGAACTAACAAAAATTAAATCAAAATCCGATGGAATCATGCCATAAATTACTGTATTTTTCAAATGAAAACCATATGAAATGATTGTTAGTAGCAAAGGATGGCTGGAAATTAAATTCATTGTCAGCAAACGACTAGTTTAACTGTGATAAAGGAAAAATAGTAATGAAGTGTGACCAAAAGTGTCACACATAATCCTTGTGGTGAACTTGAAATAATTTTGGGAATGGTTAATCTTGGTTGCACCAGTTGTTGCTTGTTAGGGAGTATGGTCTGATAAAGCATAAGGGAGTGGTGCTTAGAAAAAAGAATTATGTTTCAAATATCTTTGGGGACAATGCTCTCTGCAATTTGACTAGCAAATGAAAGACTGTTCATTAAAACTATTTGTTTAATTTTGTGAGCGGCTGACCTCAAATTCTTTGTAAATAAGGCCTACTACATGCATGAGTTTATACTTGTCCAGAAGTGTTTATGCCACAATGAAGAGAAATTCTTGTGTGGTTATAGAGTGCCATGCTAGATATGGTCCTGGCCATAAACAAACTGACATTTCAACTTCAAGTGGTAGGTTCTCCCAATATAAAGGCTGAAATGCCATTTTATGTGTGGTCAGGAGCATGCCCTAGGCACACGAGAATTTCTCCTTACTGAGTGTTGTATTACATGTTTGTCTGCTCTTTTTGTAGGTCATTAATGACTTGCTGGATCCAATCGGGCAGAATCTGAGAATACGAGAGGATGCTCAGGTGTTTATATTTATTAATATTGGATAATCAAGAGTTGATCATCTGTCATTCTTCATTTTCTGTATGGCCAACTGTAGCTTTGAGTTTTTGGCTGTTTTTCTTTTTATTTATTAATTTCCCCTTTTTTTTTATGAAGAACACTCTGTTGTTAACTCCTTGTTCTCACTGTAAATAGTTTTACTCGGGTGAATTACTGAATATTAAAGAATCAATCTATCTTCAACTCTGAATGATTGCTAGTCCTAAGTTCAATTCAATATCAATAAAAACATAATTTACAATCGTTATATATTACTGATTTTCTTTATTGCCATAAGCCAGTAATAAGCCTTAAGCCATTTTAGTGCCATAAGCCATTAATAAAGTTACAATCGTTAAATATTACTGATTTTCTTTATTGCAATTCTCACATAAAGAAGGCAGAAGAGTAGATGGGGAAAAAAAAGGAGGAGGAGATGAGACAAGTTTCTCTATTTAAGTAAACTTGGCCCAAGAGCTGCTCAAGTTGCACCAAATCCCTTTGGGATTGATAAATTGTTGTGTATTCATGGAGCACCTAGTTAGAATATGTTCTGACCACACATAGAATGACATTTAAGAGTTATGGGTGAATATACTTCCATGACCACACAAGAATTTTCCTTTGGGAGAGCTACTTGATCCCATGATTGGGCCCCGGAAGGCTTTTCTGCTTGCACTTAGCCTACCATCCCTGGGCCTCACACCTCCTTTTGTGACAAAAACCTCTTGAAATTGAAAGAAAATATAATCTTCTAAGCATGTGTATAATGGACACCTCATCTAATGCATATGTACTTCCTTCGTATCCTTCTGTTTCCTTTGTCAAGTTTCATATCATTTTCATTTTTATCAATTTGTGGAGTGATCACATTCATCCGGTTTATGCATAATGTCGTCGTGTCAATGATCATCATGGCCACAAATCTTAATTTCAAACCTTCTAATTATCACCACTGCTCCAAGTTGTAATGAATACTGGATTTGTCACATTGGCATTTGCTACATACAACTGCTTCTACTTATTTACCTTATCTTAGACATTGCTTAAAGAAGGCTTGATGTGCTAATTATGTGAATCTTATAATGACATGACATGTTATATAATGGTGACAGGGGACTTATGTTGAAGGAATCAAAGAGGAAGTTGTGCTATCCCCTGCTCATGCCCTTTCTCTGATTGCTACAGGAGAAGGTATAAAACCCATTATGATGGTTGTTTTTCCTTTGTTATCGTTTTAAACCATTGGTGGCATTGTATGTCTAAAATTTTCCATTTCAATTCCTCCCATTATGCTTCAACTGTAGCATGACGATCGTATGCACTCATGATTTCTGCCTTCTGCAAATTCTACATTTTTCAGTAGTTATTTCCGGTTTTAATATTGTATTTGGTCTTGTACTATCTGATGCTTGTTTCTTCTAATTCATGCATTTTAATGTCTAGATTCTGAAATAATGCAGAGCATAGACATGTGGGTTCGAATAATTTCAATCTTGTCAGCAGTCGGAGCCACACTATATTCACCTTGGTATGTCAGAATAATCTCCATATGTTTAAGATCTGAAAGCATGATTCCTTTACTTTTAAAGTGTGTTCATTATTTGATGTTTCCTATAATATAATAGTTTTCTACATCTTACCAAATGTCCCTGTTAGAATACTAGTCTAGATTCATCAGTCTAGATTCTGCTGCTAATTTCTGCTTCAATGTCTCTCAATCAAATCATCTCCAGAGATAAGAATATATTAATATCATTTACATAGCCAAGAAGAAATGTAATTTTACCTTGTGAATGTTAACAAAAAAGTTTATGATCACCTGGACCTTGTCTATCTCTTAATGCTAACATTCCTTGGTGAATCTTCCAAATCATGTCCGAGGCAATAGCTTCAAAACATGGTCTTCTTAAATTTACCTGCTTTGTCCTCTTATCGAAAAAATAAAAAATTTACACACTTTGTCCCCTCTACAATTGGGATTGATTGAATCCTGGTGGGATCTCTCTATATACTTTTTCTTCCAAGTCTTCATAGAGAAAACAATTTTTTTAACTCCCAACCAAAATGAGCAGCAAGTGACAATAAAACTATTACATTTGGGTATATCCTTTTGCCACCAACCTTGCCATATATCTGTCCACTGTACCATCAAATTTGTACTTCACATTATAGATCCATCAGCATTCTACAAGCCGTTTTCCTTTGGGCTAATCAACAATGTCCCATGTTTCATTCTTTTCCAACACACTCATATTCATGGCTTGAATCTATTTCTTATCTTCCAATGCTTGTAAATATTTTGGAATTCTAATGGAATCAAGGTCTGGTACAAAACTCTTGTATATTTTAGAGATTAAAGCAGCCACATGTTAAGTACTGACGTTATCTTTAGTTATAATTCTTATGGAACATGCTGAGGGTTTTCATTTTTTAGCGACTAATGCGCTTGATTTTTTTTTCAGGGGTGAATTTGGGTGTTTTGTTCAGGGATGAATTTTGGTGTATACTCAGTATATTGGGATTAGGATTTGTGTTTACTGGCTACTCCTTGTAGGTTTATAGTTTGCCGTAGGTTAACCTTCAACTTCTGTGTCAATTTGTCTTCTCTTGTTCTTTATTTGCACCTAGCTAAAAATCAATCAACAAAGCTTTGGACTCTTCTAAACTAATTTTTGTGGCTTCAAGGCTTAGTGTTCCATAGAAAAAATTTATTGCTTGAGTGCTCTCATGTCATATGCAGTTACTATGAATGTGTTTAGACCAAGCATGACATGCTGTGGCACCTTATTTTTATTTCAATTTCTTTATCTGGTTTATCCTTCTTTACTGAGTACATTATTTCTATCAGACTATTGAAAGCAGCCCGCAAGGGGAAGATAAAGGGGAAGAGGACGTGACATTGTCCCACTTGGTAAAACTAGGAATCCCAGAATTGTACTATATTTGCTCCACTTAATGCCTCCAGTGTTCTGTGCATTACCACTCCTGATATATGTGTGTGTGTATATATGTTTCCTCTTTTCCAGCACTTAATTGATCTTGCAGGATCCGAAAGTTCTAAAACTGAAACAACTGGGGTACGGAGGAAAGAGGGTTCCTATATTAACAAAAGCTTGCTTACTCTTGGAACGGTAGTGATATGCTTACTTTCTCCATATCTTTGGATTTTTAAATTATTTTCACCATAATAGCTGGCTACAGCAAGTCAGTCTCTTCCCTTTTTTATTTGCAGTACTCGATATCGCTAGTTATACACGTTTCTTGTGTTTACTTTTGTGGTTAGTTGCGTATCATAATTTGTTCAACAACAACTAAGCCCTGTTTCATGCAGCACTTGGTCCTATATAACATTACTGACCATATAGATGTGTGGTAAAAGTTTAGGGTTTAGGCTTGAGTGGTACTCTATTATCATATATGACATCTGATTTCATCCACCCAACTTGGATCCTATGGTTTACATCTCCCTCTATTTCCCCCGTCATTTTGGATACCGGATCCAATATACTTAAATTGTGCAACTTGTGGTATGGCATTGTCCTTAATTTTGACGGATCCAAGATGCTTAAATAGTGTAACTTGTGGTATGGTATCATCCTTAATTTTCACTTCTAGGTTAGAATTTGCGTGCCTCTTCTTATCATAATTTGTAATAATACAAAGTTGAAAATTAGTTTCGTCTTTTATCAATAGCTTTGCCATTAATTGGCTTGAGTTTTATATTTGATATTCTTCATGAGTCCTTAGGTCCTGCGCACTGTGGATGATTTAATGAGTCCCTTTGTCTCCTAACAATCTTTTTGAGGGCAGCTATGTGAGTGCAATTAGCCAATAACATGAGCACATTATTGAGTAATATTGGTTGCATGCATTTCTGTCATGCTATGATGCCAGTTTGTAGTTTGCTCCACATTTTCCAAATCCATTTGGGAATACAATGGTGTTCTTTATTTGTATGGTGTTGAATGATCACATTCTCAATTTCTGTTTGCAGATTAATTACATTTCTTTCTCTTCTTAGTCATTGATGTTTCTGTAAGCAGGTGATTGCAAAATTAACAGATGTAAAAGCAACTCATATTCCTTATCGAGATTCAAAGCTCACTCGTTTATTGCAATCATCCCTTAGTGGACATGGGCGAATTTCTGTTAGTACAAATGCTTTTTGAGTTTTATGCTAGTTGTTATTTGCGTGGTTAGCTAATGTTTGGAATGGCTTGCTATGGTTTGGTTGTTGAAGCTCATTTGCACAGTTACTCCTGCCTCTAGCAGTAGTGAAGAGACAAACAACACACTAAAGTTTGCACAGCGGAGTAAGCATGTTGAAATCAAGGCTTCCCAAAACAAGGCAAGTTTATGTGAAATGCTAATTATGCAGTACTCCTCTAGCCACAGTGGCTTCATGTCATTAACTTTGAGCCTATTTTCTTGTATTAGATTATGGATGAGAAGTCTCTGATCAAAAAGTATCAGAGAGAAATTTCCAAGTTAAAGCAAGAACTTCAACAGTTGAAGCGTGGCATGATCGAGAATCCCAATAAGGCTGCATCTTCACAAGAAGATCTGGTTACTTTGAAGCTTCAGGTTTGTGCTGTTGCATATATCATGGATCGTCTAAAATGTGACATTTTGTACTTGGTGTGGGACTTTATAATATGCTAGAATAAAATATCATTCTGGAATTTAAATCCACTGACATATATTTTCCTCACTGCACATCAACACTGTTATTTTTAGTTGGTATATTGTTTCTTTACTTCCCCTTAACAAGCATTACTTCATCATGTAATAGCTTGAAGCTGGCCAGTCCAAATTGAAGTCTAGATTGGAAGAGGAGGAACAAGCTAAAGCAGCATTGATGGGAAGGATTCAGCGCCTTACCAAATTAATCTTAGTTTCTACAAAGAATGGAATGTCATCAAGCATTCCTGAAAGGCCTAGCCATAGGCGAAGGCATTCTTTTGGGGAAGACGAGGTGTGTATTGTATAAGGGTACTTAAATTTGAGCAGCAGTCAATATTCTCTGTAATTTGATCTTAGATGTGCATAATTTTCATTGATGTGTTGTTTACTATATAGATTTTCTGTTAGTTGGAATGGCTAGTAAAAAGTATAAGAATTATTTGTGATGATAGCAAATATTTGTGATTGTGCTTGCAGCTAGCATATTTGCCAGATAGAAAACGTGAGTCGTTGATTGATGATGATTTCAGAGGGTATGCTTTAGTTCCTTCTGTGGATGAAAAGGATGATATTACCAATTTGAATGAGTTGGTGAAGGATTATAAAAGGAACAAAAGAGGTGGAATGCTTGGTTGGTTGAAGCTGAGAGTAAGTTATTTTCCTATTTATTTGAACTGTAAGTTAGAAATGATAAACTAATACATTTATATTAATACACTAATGAAGTATTACGAAAATCACAATTCATAATTGATAAATATTTTGGATTTTCTGTCGAGCAGAGGTTTGTGTACTTCCATTGGACGAATGGTTGCTCTATCTATATCTTAGGTTAAAATAAATTAGCATCTTATATTTATTGTTATTCTGCCAACATACAGTATATGCCTCCTATGCAGAAACCTGATAATCTGGTCGGATTATCGCCAAATGTTGATTGTGATGGCTCTGCAAGTGGGTCACCTGCATCTGCTTCAAAATTAACGACAGATAGAATTTTGCTTTATGACATGAAAGATTCACGCAGGATTTCAGTCAGGAGAAAGAATAACACCTCAGCTCTTACTTCTTTTCCAGGAAGAACTCAAGCAGGTGACTTATTCAGTGGAACCATTGGTGGTCGACAACTTCCTCCGGTGAGATCTGAAATGCTTGTGAACAATATTGCTGTGGCAAAACATAAATGTGTCTTGAAATATACGTGAACCTTATGTATATGAGCCATAATAATGCTGAAATTTGAATGAATATTGCAGACTGGGACAACAGTTACAGACCAAATGGATGTCCTACGTGAACAAGTCAAAATGTTGGCTGGGGAGGTTGCATTATGTATTAGTTCTCTGAAAAGACTGTCTGAGCAAGCGGCTAACAAGCCTGAAGATACCCAACTACAAGTGAGTTTTTACTCAAGATTGCTAGTGAAGAACAAATTCAATATTTCATAACAAAATTGGATGGGCTATTCTGGTGATGATGATAGGAGGACATACATAGGATGAAAGATGAAATTAGTGAAAAGAAGAATCAAATCCATATTCTGGAGCAACGCATGATTGGATCTCTTGGACATGCACCAAGTAACAGCGAAATGTCTCAGGTAGTATTGAGATTATAAATAAAGCTATATTCATTTATTAAAGAAGATCCAAAGAATTCTATACTTAAAACTTTCAACATGTTGCAGTTAATTCGTGTATATAATATATAAACTGGCAGAAATTTAAGAAAAAGTTTCATACCTCTTAAAATCATTGTTGACATAATTGCTTTTAGTCTAGAGTGTATGATTCATGTTATCATGTATGCATCATGAGGACCCCAATAAAAAAAAAAAAAGAAATTATGTCTAATGCATTGCTCTACAATCACTCGTCACTTGAAACTAGAAGTTGTGAATGATCTGCTTGATAATTTCATTCATCATATACAAGGCATATATATACACGAGATTGAATCTACATATTAATTTTTCTCCTATTTACAAGGTAGTAATAATAGTTTCATCTATTTCCTATGACACTATACACAAACCTAAAGACTTGTGATTGCTAGTCTCAATAGAGTTATGATGGTTTAATATGGCTTAGAGAAGGGGGGGTTGAATCTAAGCAGGAGTTTTCGAAAACTTTTGTTCAAAAGTTATCTCCTTAAACTTTAGGAGATATCTCCTTATATTTAAGGAGACAAGTTAAAAATATTTTTTTAAAACAGAATTTTGATTGAAAGAATGGACTCTGTAAATAATAAAAGAAAGGAAGATCACACAAGGGATTTATACTGGTTCGATTCTTAGGAGTTAGGAACTTACGTCCAGTTCTTTAAGTACCTATTCTTTCACAAGGTTTTCAAATTACAAACACCAATTCAACAGAACAAACTCTCAAAAACAAGACCACTCTCAAGAACAAATAACAAACAAATGGCTTTTTCAGAAATGCTCTCTAACTCAGCCTTTTCTTTCACTCTCAAAGTCTCTCAAGCATTAAAGCTTCTCTCACAAAGAATGACAAGATTTGAACAAGGAGATTTTATAGATATTTTCTAATAGAACCCCTTGATAGGAGAAAAAAGAATAGGATGATGATTTTAGATTGCAAGTATAGTAGCAGGCTTTTGTTTCTTCTCTTTTTTTACTCTGTCATGTCACATCACGCCCTTTTTATAATCCAAAAAATTCTGACTGTTCAGAATTTGAATTTTCAGAACGTTTGCAGGTGTGCTGAGTTGTTTTCTTCTTATTGGCTCGTACATCCATTTTGTACCAGGAGAATTTCATTATCCGTTGTACAAAATTTTCCTTTTTGTACTATTTCACTTTCTTTTCTGACACCTGCGCAGCCTCATCACGTTTTCATATTTCAAAATTAATTTTCATTTCATCCTTTTGAAATATTCAGCATGTCTTCTATGCATTGTCTCTTCAATGCTTTATTTCTTTCTTCTGACGCCGCCAGCCTGCTCCTTTCTCTCTCTTTTCTTTTTTCTTCAGAAAAATCTGAACCCTTTGGTTCCTGCTCCACGTTTCCTTTCCTTTTCAATCATAGCATATATATTTAATAAATTCCTTCTTCCCCCAAGCAGCTCTGACGCCACCATCCATTTACCATCTTTCTTTCTTTCAATTTACCTTCGATCCAATCACGTCCATTTCCTTCTTTATATTTTTATTTATAATATGTAGTTATATGCCCTTCTTCACTGCTACACGTTGCTTCTTATTTTTCCAATGCACCCTAGCCACACAACCCGCTGCACCTCTAATACATGTCACGTCCATATTCTTTCACTGTACCACTGATTCAGTCATCTTTACTTCTTTAAGCAATTTTGACGCCTATTCGGCTTCTGCTTCACGTTTCATTCTTTTTTATTTTTCAGCAATTTGAAATTTGGCTGACATTGCTTTTCTGCCACAACAAATATATATTCCACCTTTTCTCTCTCTTGCTTTTGTCTTTTGTTTCTTTGTGGACCGTGAATGATTTTGGGCTGCACTCTTAATTTTTTTGAGTCCACTGCTTCCTTGTTGTTTTCATTTTATTTGGCATGTTGGGCCAATTGCTTAGGCTGATCTGTATTGGATTTCAGACTGTCTCAATTTTACTTCTCAAAAACAGATTGGGCCTTGCATAACATATTTGGGTTAGAGATCAAAATATTTTATCCTGGAACACACACACAAATCAGAAAGTTCACACAATGTTTGTCATCATTAAATTAATTTATGCAAATTGAATCAACCATGGTGCCCCACTACCATACTCTGCAGCCACTATGTCCTTTCTCTTCTCATTTTTTTTCGGTTTCCCTCCAGAAATTGTTCTATTTATATCATCTTTCATTGCTATTGCAAATCACAATTTTTCTCTTCATTTCAGTCTATGTCACGTTTTTTCTCTGTAGCCCCCACGATTTTTCAATTAAAAAAAAATAACCATTTTTTCCTCTCCTAAATCATTCCCCATGAAGGTGCCTTGTCACATCAAAGCTTTTCAAAACTTCTAACCTTTTTTTTCTTTTCCAAAAATTTCCAATACCTCCAGAACCTATTTCTTCAAGTTTTTTTATTATATTCCTAACACCATTCAACTTCCTATCACCACACCATCTCCTCCCTTAAGTTTTTTTTTCAAAACTCTTTCTTTCCAAAGCTTTATCACCACGGTTTCAAGCATCTTCATCCACCAAATTTTTCACACAAATCTTTCATCCATAACCAAAAAAAAATGGTGAGAACAAAAATGAGAGCTCACGGCCCAAACATTCTTGGGGCTCGCCGGTGCCGCCGTGCCCGAGGAGAAGAAGTGTCTCCAACTCCATCCCCAACTCCTAGTCCACCTATGTCTCCTCCTCCTCCACCTGCTCAACCATCACCACCTTTGTCAGCAACGGCTCCAAATAGTACTCACCAATCTTCTACCCCATCCACATTCAGAAGAGCACCAAACAGAAAAGCAAGCTCTCACATACCGAGCTATGAGCCACTTGGCTCATCATCCCAAGAAGATGTACCAACCTCTCCTCTTCCTCCTCGCCGTCCCGGGAAGGAACCTGCCAACGAAACTACTGGCAACACATCTCCTTCTCTAGACTATTTTCCTCATGCCTCTTACTATTTTCAAAATGCCCATGCTGAAGAAGCATTCCTAAAAAACTTCTCAAAGAGATCCATAACCACTCCATATCTTGTATGCTCCGAAAAAAAACCTTGATTTTTCTCACCTGTTCCGCTCCCAAGGATGGGAAAGCTTACTCCTCATACACAAGCCAACATACCCTAGACTTGTCCAACTGTTCTTCGCAAACCTGCAAGACAAGGGTGACACCATCACCTCGTATGTTTGTGGGGTTGAGATAACAATATCTCCCCTAATGCTCTCCCAACTGTTTCATGTGCCATATGAAAGTGCTGAGATTTTTCTCAGCAGAAAATGGAACACTAAGGAAAGCTAATGGGAATTTCATTTATCAAACAGTATAGAACCACTGCGTCCATCATCGTCACTTTATCAAAACTCCCTTGCCGAGGAAGTATGATGTGAGTTGACTATTCGATGGAGTTGGCGGTTAGTACGGGTAATGGTTGGAGAAGAGAGTTTGTTCCCAGATAGTTTCGATCTGTTCTCAGTGAGGAGTGCAATGACTTCTTGATAAGTGAAAGGGAGGTTAGTGTTCCATTTGGAGTGGTTATGGATCTCTTTGAGAAGTTTTTTAGGAATGCTTCTTCAGCATGGGTATTTTGAAAATAGTAAGAGGCATGAGGAAAAGAGTCTAAAGAAGGAGATGTGTTACCAGTAGCTTCGTTGGCAGGTTCCTTCCCGGGACAGTGAGGAGGAGGAGGAGAGGTTGGTACATCTTCTTGGGATGATGAGCCAAGTGGCTCATAGTTCGGTATGTGAGAGCTTGCTTTTCTGTTTGGTGCTCTTCTGAATGTGGATGGGGTAGAAGATTGGTGAGTACTATTTGGAGCCGTTGCTGACAAAGGTGGTGATGGTTGAGCAGGTGGAGGAGGAGGAGACATAGGTGGACTAGGAGTTGGGGATGGAGTTGGAGACACTTCTTCTCCTCGGGCACGGCGGCACCGGCGAGCCCCAAGAATGTTTGGGCCGTGAGCTCTCATTTTTGTTCTCACCATTTTTTTTTGGTTATGGATGAAAGATTTGTGTGAAAAATTTGGTGGATGAAGATGCTTGAAACCGTGGTGATAAAGCTTTGGAAAGAAAGAGTTTTCAAAAAAAACTTAAGGGAGGAGATGGTGTGGTGATAGGAAGTTGAATGGTGTTAGGAATATAATAAAAAAACTTGAAGAAATAGGTTTTGGAGGTATTGGAAATTTTTGGAAAAGAAACAAAAGGTTAGAAGTTTTGAAAAGCTTTGATGTGACAAGGCACCTTTATGGGGAATGATTTAGGAGAGAAAAAAATTGTTATTTTTTTTTATTGAAAAACCGTGGGGGCTGCAGAGAAAAAACGTGACATAGACTGAAATGAAGAGAAAAATTGTGATTTGCAATATCAATGAAAGATGATATAAATAGAACAATTTCTGGACGGAAACCGAAAAAAAATGAGAAGAGAAAGGACATAGTGGCTGCAGAGTATGGTAGTGAAGGCACCATGGTTGATTCAATTTGCATAAATTAATTTAATGATGACAAACATTGTGTGAACTTTCTGATTTGTGTGTGAGTGTTCCAGGATAAAATATTTTGATCGCTGACCCAAATATGTTATGCAAGGCCCAATTTGTTTTTGAGAAGTAAAATTGAGACAGTCTGAAATCGAATACAGATCAGCCCAAGCAATTGGCCCAACATGCCAAATAAAATGAAAACAACAAGGAAGCAGTGGACTCAAAAAAATTAAGAGTACAGCCCAAAATCATTCACAGTCCACAAAGAAACAAAAGACAAAAGAAAGAGAGAGAAAAGGTGGAATATATATTTGTTGTGGCAGAAAAGCAATGTCAGCCAAATTTCAAATTGCTGAAAAATAAAAAAGAATGAAACGTGAAGCAGAAGCCGAGATAGGCGTCAAAATTGCTTGAAGAAGTAAAGATGACTGAATCAGTGGTACAGTGAAAGAATATGGATGTGACATGTATTAGAGGTGCAGCGGGTTGTGTGGCTAGGGTGCATTGGAAAAATAAGAAGCAACGTGTAGCAGTGAAGAAGGGCATATAACTACATATTATAAATAAAAATATAAAGAAGGAAATGGACGTGATTGGATCGAAGGTAAATTGAAAGAAAGAAAGATGGTAAATGGATGGTGGCGTCAGAGCTGCTTGGGGGAAGAAGGAATTTATTAAATATATATGCTATGATTGAAAAGGAAAGGAAACGTGGAGCAGGAACCAAAGGGTTCAGATTTTTCTGAAGAAAAAAGAAAAGAGAGAGAAAGGAGCAGGCTGGCGGCGTCAGAAGAAAGAAATAAAGCATTGAAGAGACAATGCATAGAAGACGTGCTGAATATTTCAAAAGGATGAAATGAAAATTAATTTTGAAATATGAAAACGTGATGAGGCTGCGCAGGTGTCAGAAAAGAAAGTGAAATAGTACAAAAAGGAAAATTTTGTACAACGGATAATGAAATTCTCCTGGTACAAAATGGATGTACGAGCCAATAAGAAGAAAACAGCTCAGCACACCTGCAAACGTTCTGAAAATTCAAATTCTGAATGGTCAGAATTTTTTGGATTATAAAAAGGGCGTGATGTGACATGACAGAGTAGAAAAAAGAGAAGAAACAAAAGCCTGCTACTATACTTGCAATCTGCTACTATACTCTGCAATTTGAAAGCCTGCTACTATGCTTTGGTGTTTGTAATTTGAAAACCTTGTGAAAGAATAGGTACTTGAAGAACTGGACGTAGGTTCCTAACTCTTAGGAATCGAGCCAGTATAAATCCCTTGTGTGATCTTCCTGTCTTTTATTATTTACAGAGTCCATTCTTTCAATCAAAATTCTGTTTTAAAAAATATTTTTAACTTGTCTCCTTAAATATAAGGAGATATCTCCTAAAGTTTAAGGAGATAACTTTTGAACAAAAGTTTTCGAAAACTCCTGCTTAGATTCAACCCCCCCTTCTCTAAGCCATATTAAACCATCAATTGGTACCTGTAACATCCCGTTTTTTCCCTTAGCAAATATTTCATAAATTAAATAAGGGAAACAATCGCTCACACAAGCCTTTGGGTTAAAAGTGTCTGTAGAAATAATTCTGTTCGTTAAAAGTGTCACTAGAACGAACCCTTTCTGCCGTCTGAATACAATCGCGCGTCTAAAGTATCCGTAAAAGTTACGGCTACAGACAAGCATTCATAAATACCTAAATGACCCTAGAATATTACTTAGGAAAAATTAGAAGGTCACAAGAATGTGATCAGAATATTTTTAGAACAGCCGTAAGGCGAAGTACCGGGACCGGAAACGCCAAAAACCTGATCAAAATTGATCTGCCGGAGCCCATTAATTCTTGGCCACAAAATGTGGCCAAGACACAAAGCTTTGCACGGTTATGGAGGGGCCCAAATGGCCTAGTCAAAGAGTCAAAGACGACTCATGGTGGTGATTAGGTCATGCATGACATAAGCAAGGGTATTTTGGTAAATTATGCCCAAGGGCATTTTGGGAAGGAAAAATTCGTCCCAAGGCCTATAAATACCTCCCAAAATCAGAATTTTGAGTAGAAAATTGGAAATCTTGGCCAAACTCGGTCCAATTTCACAGTCAGTCGTTTTACTGTCCAAAAACCTTAACCCGGAGACTTTTCCTCACAAGACCTAACTTAAGCTTCCTAAACCCTAACCTCACAAATTCTTCTAGCATCTGGGAGGACTCTCTTATACATTTATTCTAAGGTTAAGAGCTTGGGTATAACCAAGCAAGGTGGGATTCTGCACAAACTGGCTGCAGCAAGTGCATAAACGTGGGTAAACCGACATAATCACTGTCTATGTGATTTAGAATGTATGATGATGATTGTGCTATGGTTGTGTTAGAATATGTTAGGTTTTAATTGCTAAGTGATGTTAGGTTTGGTTGGGTTTTGTTTCTTGCTCATAAGGATGAGGCTTTTGATTCATTTTAAAAACTCTACAAAAAAATTCAAAATGAAAAAGAAACCTCTATTGTATCTATTAGAAGTGATCATGGTAAAGAATTTGAAAATCAACACCTCGAAAGATTTTGCAATGAAAATGGTATCTCACATAATTTTTCATGTCCAAGAACCCCTCAACAAAATGGAGTAGTTGAAAGAAGAAATAGATCATTACAAGAAATGGCTAGAACTATGCTTAATGATAATAATGTAGCAAAATTCTTTTGGGCTGAAGCCATAAACACTGCATGTTACATTTTAAATAGGACAATCATTAGAAAAACTTTGAAAAAGACTCCTTATGAACTTTGGTGCGGAATCAAACCAACTCTTCATTACTTTCATGTCTTCGGTTGCAAATGCTTTATTCTTAATACTAAGGATAATCTAGGCAAATTTGATTCAAAAACAAATGATGGGATCTTTTTTGGCTATTCCACTAGAAGCAAAGCTTATAGAGTCTATAATTTAAATGCCAAAACAGTTGAAGAATCTATCAATATTACTTTTTGTGAAACTAACCCCCTAGCAAGGGAAAATGAAGATGAATTTGCAGGAAATTCACCCACAAATCAGGTCTTGAAACTCAAGGAGATATTGTCAATAATACTCCTGAGAATTAGGGAGATTTCCTCGAAAATGCTCCTGAAACCCAAGGAGACATCTCTGGCTCTGAAGAAGGCAATGAACCTGAACAAGGAAGCATACAAGAGCCCTCACCTTTAAAGCTAAGAAAACCAAGAGAGTGAAAATCTTCGAGTAATTATCCATAAAAATTCATAATTGGAGAAGCCTCTCAAGGGATAGGAACGAGGTCATCATTCAAACAAGTGGAACACAATCACGTGGCATTTATCTCTAATATGGAGCCCAAAACGGTCCACGAGGCACTCAAAGATGAAGCTTGGGTAGAAGCTATGAAGGAAGAATTGAAGCAGTTTGAGAAAAATGAAGTATGGACTTTGCTTTCTAAACCTGTAGATGGATCAATCATTGGGACAAAATGGGTATTTCGCAACAAGATGGATGAAAATGGAAATGTCACAAGGAATAAAGCTAGACTCGTGGCACAAGGATATAATCAACAATAATCAACAGTAAATGGGTTTTTTTTAATTAGATAACAATATCCTCTCCAAGTCCCAGGTAAGGAGGGGGAGGATACAGCCAAGGCTGTACAGAAATCACATGAACAAACCAAACACCAGCAAAAAGCAGGAAAACACCACCAAGCACTCCTAGCCAAGACACCAAACTGGCACCAAAACAGGCACAAAACAGGCACCCAAACAATCAACAGTAAATGGGTATATTTATTCCAAGGACAGCAATAGAGAAGCAAATGACATGATCAAATGGTTCATCTTGATTATGCTTCATATGAAAGAAATATTTTCTTTTTCAAACTAATAATTTTCAACATCAACCTCCACATTCTCATTTCATCCTTGCTATTTCACATTCATTATATTTCTAGCCCTCAATCTCCTTTATTTCCTATGACTTGTCCTTTCAACATCTGTTGCTTTAGGTGTTTTAATTCTTTGAAATTACTCTCTCTCTCTCTCTCATGTTTCGGAGTTCAGACTTATTTGTGGGTTAACTTACACGATCTTAAAGGTCAATGTAAAATTGAACAAGAAGTTTTGGGGTGAGGGTGTTTTTTATTGGTTTCGGTGCGGGTGTTTGGTGTTACTATAGAAATTTATGTAGCTGATCAGGGCTGTTAACCCAATGGGAATCAACTGCGGTGTTTGGTTAGGGTTTGTACAGTGTCTTATGCTTGACCACGTGGACCTATCATTTAATTTTCTTTTCTCCCTCGTGGAGAGAGATCCTTACTGTTTTCAATTTTTTATTGGGGTAAAAAGTAGACCTATCATACCAAAGGTTTTAGTGAAAGAAATTTCTGTAGTGGTGACTATTTTGCTTTTGTTTGAACACGGTTATTAATGATAACTTATATTGAAATGTTTGGTAAACTTCTACTAATACCTTGTTAATTTCTCCCTATGTAGGCTCTGTCCAAGCTTACTTCTGAGCTCAATGAAAAAATCTTCGAACTTGAGGTTGGCTATCTTATCTTCTTGATAATTGTATGATGGTTTCACTTGCATTTAGCAAGTACAAATGCTTTATGTATCATACTAAGGCGTTCTGTCTCATGTTAATTGGGCATTCAAGATCAAGTCAGCAGATAATAGGATACTTCAAGAGCAGCTGCAGTTGAAGGTATACGACACAATTGTATGACCTTGATGTACAAGGACTAGCAAATACTAACATTTGCTGACATTCCACAGAACTCAGAAAATGATGAGATGCAAGAGACAATTCTTACACTAAGGAAACAGATAAATTTGCTGCTGGATAAAACTTCAACTAATTCTCAGCAGTTTGCTAAAAGTGAGATTCACCATTCTAAAGAGATTTTGAGAAAGACTGATGAACCACAGCAGGGCGCACACTTGAATGCAAGCATTTCTGAAGAGCACCGCAAGCATGGTAGTAGTGATTCAATTACAAATTTGAAAATTCTTAAGCAGGTTCTCTCTCTCTCTCTCATTCTTTTTGCCACCTTCCGCAGAAAGAGCTTGAATAAATTACTGTTGCTTTTGTCATAACAGATAGTCATGAGAATATATTCCTTGATTCTTTTGGTGGAAGCCTTTTTATTTTTATTTTTTGACTGTTTAAATTGTGCAGGTTGCTGAAGTAGAGAATTTGAGGCAAGAGAAGGTGAGATTGATTGAAGAGAAAGATGGGCTTGAGATCCAAAGCCGGAAGCTTGCAGAGGAAGCTTCCTATGCAAAAGAGTTGGCAGCAGCTGCAGCAGTTGAACTCCGAAATCTGGCTGAAGAAGTAACTAAACTTACTCACGAAAATGCAGAACTGACTGGTGATATGGAAGCTGCCAGAGAGACCTGTTGCAAATCTAACTCTTGTCAGATATCTACATATGATTCCATGCAAAATACTAATAATACTGTTCGACGAGATAGGCAATCGAAAAGGCCAGGGAATGAAGTTCTTATTGAGGAGTTGCAGAACGACCTTAATGCTAGATGGCAAAGAGAAGTGGCATTAGAAGCAGTTCTATCTGTCAAAAATGAAACCAAAGCTGAAATAAGAAGGACGCTTGATGGAATAAAACACCAAAAACATTCGGAAAATGAGCTTACTGGCATGCGGACACTGGTAACAAAGATGAGAAAGTACGACATTAATATTGAGGATAAGTCAACTGTTCATATAGCTAGTGATTTACTAACCAGCGTAAAAAATAGACTTTCCTCAACTAAAGGTTACTCCTATAAAAAACAACACAGAGAGGATGAAACTATAGGAAACGTGGAAGATATGTTTGCATTAGAAGAACTGAAGGCTAGTTATCGAAGAGAAAGAAGAAGATGCAAAGAACTAGAAAGTTGTATTTCTAGATTGAAGGTACCCCATTCTCGTCACCCTAAGTCATATTTCATCCAATCATTTTCATAATCTGCTGTGTTTGAATTTGTGGTTTATTTTTAAACTAAGATCAGGTGTTAGAAAACATGTCTAGGCGACTTGTTTCTACAAGAGTGAAATGATGAAGAAAGAGAAAATTGAGAAAAGGTTGGAGTGTAAAGTCAAATGAGATGAATTCTCCTGATATAATATGGTTAACTGTATAGCAAGTTCTGCAAATACTAATAGTATTGTCAATCAAAGAAATTTAGAAAGTAAAACAATATCCGTAAGCTTTTGGATGTGGATAGATCAGGGACTCCCAACACTGATGCTATGCTTGGGTCTTAAAAGAAGCAGGTGTTTCCTTTAATTTAGCAGAAGAAAAATTCTAAATATATTGGATCTTGTAGCTAAATTTCTGGAAGAGCTTAAGGCTTTCAAATGGGCAGGGTTAGGATTTCTTAACGATGACAAAATGGATCGGCAGGAAGAACGAATATGGTTTCAAGTCCCGCGGTTTCAAGAAGACTTAAATGGAAATTAAGGGTAGTGCTCCATGATGGCAGGCAATTAATCGTTGAATTAGAAAACCTCCCTCAGAATTGAAGGACATCAACTGAATTTTCGGGATTAAAATTCCATCGAAAATCATTATAAACCTGTACTAGTTGCTTTTGTTGAAGCATCTCGTGTTCTATTTGCTCATATAGCAGTGGTACATTTTGAAGAATATGCATTATAAATGGCACAAAGGACATTGTTTGCATCTGGTCATCTATCTCACATCACATAAGCCTAGACATTGCTTTCTGATTTCTCCACATGAAGTGAAATAACTGTAAATGACATCGTTTTTATCTATGCAATAGGGAGAAGATATTGCTGGTCTGGATGTTGCGGCCCTTGAAGAGCTTCAAAACCTTCATATTGAAGCAATAACAAAGATTTGCCAAGCGAAGGTAGCGTTTCTCACCGCCTCATAACTAGTCCTTGATTTGATTTGCTTTGCTTCTGCACTTTAAAATTTTAGCATATATTTTCAGGTCATCTTTTTATGGTCATTTATATCTGTTAGGGATCCTACACTAGATAGAGTAGGGAGTTAGTGTTGGCGGGAAAAGTAGTTAGGAGGAAGTTAGGAGTTCAGACAGAATTAAAGGGGGAAAGGGAGCAGTTAGGTTTCAGTCTTTTCATGTTTTGAGATTTTTGAGAGATTGTAGTAGCTTCCTCAATTTCTAGGGTTCTTCAGCACTTTGCTGAAGATCCCCAAGCAATAATACAGATTTCAGATATATTCTTCTTCTGCCCTCTGTATTACTGTCCAGTTCTAACATTATCTTGCAAAGGTAAACATTTAGGTCCTATTTGGTGCATTGCATAAGGTAAGATTTGATAATACTAATACAGTTTAGGCAATGGCTAAAATGCTCCCTGCAATTATGGTGCTTGATGCACCAAATCTAAAAAAAATTGGTCTACCATAGTCATCGAGGTCATAGCTGTAATTGACCAAAATCTTATCTCTACCTACTTTCCCTTTCCACCTCTTTTCCTTCTCTCTTCCCTTAGCTCTGCCCCCTCACCTCCGCTTCCCACCGCTGCCACCGCCTCCACCCAACACCGTCGGTCACCGGCCGCGGTCGCTGCACTGCCCTCCTCCACAGAACAAGATATGGCCTCTATAGAACAAGATCTGAGCCGCCTCTCAGCACCACGAGTCACATGGACTTGGGGTTCCTATTTCATTGTCAAGTATTGGTGCGGTGCATCCCTATTTCATGGTTGAGTATCCAACTTTTTTGGAGATGTGTGTCGATTTTTTTCCAGAGACGAGCATGTCGGTTTTTTCTTTTTTTGGTTTTCCTTCTGGAAGTTTCCTCCTTTTGTCCTTTTTTAATAGCCATTTGCTTTATTGTGTCTTCTTGTTTAATCGGGGTTTTTGGGTTGGGATGACATGGACGTGGTCATGATCACATGGTTGAGTTTTGGGAAGGAGCATTTTAATCAAGCACCATAACTGCAAGGGGCATTTTAGTCATCGCCTACAATTTAAGAAATAAACTGCGTCGCATGTAACTATAATTTTATTTTGTCCAACATTTGGAGAAAATTAATTTTATGGATAAGAACACTCATGAACACACTATGCGAAGAATTAATTTTTACGAGAAAAAATGATTAAAGTTAATTAAAAATGAGCGACGATGGCATATGATAAATAAATTGTTGTTAAAAATTGCTACTTTCTGGGGTTTAGAGAGACCAAAAATG
>QANU01108561.1:83432-105345 GCA_003254905.1 Nissolia schottii
AAAAAAAAAAAAAAAAGAATTTATGTATATAGACATGCTGTACCATATGGAAGATTATATATGCTATTGAATTAACAACTGAGCATCTTGTGCCAAATTGGCCGTATTGCTATCTCTATTACTGGTCATAAGTTGCGGGGCACCGGTCTGCAAAGCTACCCAAATCGGCTGCGTGCGTGTATGGAAAGCCTTCTTCAAAGTCGCGATCCACGCTGTTAATGAACAAGAAAGAAAATATTTCCTTTAAGAGACCTATTTGGCAGCCACATTTAAAGAAGAAATGCAAAAAAGATAAGCTTATTATAACTTGCGACGCCTATTATCACAATTGGCCGAAACCCATCCAATCCGCTGCTTCTCGTTGTCATAAATCACCATCTTATCTTGCAACGAGATGTCTGTTGAAAACAGAGAAAAATGTGTTAACATCAAAATAACCAAATGAAAGGGGAAGAAGAAAAATGAGATTTGCTTGTATTCCATTGGTATTTGGTTTACCTCCTATTATGTTAAGATTCTCAAGTCCGACTTCGGTGCCATCAAGAATCCCCAAGCATACGTTGCCATGTTTCTGCAAAAGGACCGAAAGTTAGGCGCATTATCTCATTTCGTTCTCTCCACCAAAGAGGTGGAGAAAGTTGCTTACAGTAACAATTAGATAAGCTTCTGGTGGCAGCTGCAGCTGCGAATTCTTCGCTTTTGTAAAGCTCAACGCAAGGGGCCGGAAAAACTTCTTGGCATCGCTTAGAGATTCGAAAGGCTTTGGACCCTTCCAACAAATTGGAAGCGACGGATCATCGGTAGCTCTTTTCAGCTGCTTTCCTTTTAAATCACTAGTCACCTGAATTATGGATCAGTGACTATTTAGCTTTTAAGTGACATATAAGACCATGAAAGTGGAGACTAGATAATTCAGGCTCTTACCAGATCAACAACGGCTTGATAAGCTTTGGAATTGAAATATGTGTATGAGCTCCCACTATCCAAGACAAGCTCTAGACCCTTAACAGCCGTAGGCTTTCCATTGAAAATCAGTTCTGCTGGCCCTGAGCTGTAGTGTTTTCTGAGGCAACAATTGTGTGTGATTCTTTTATTATTATTTTTCCTTTTCAACGTCTCCAAAGAAAGCAAATAATGGTTTTAATTTTAAAACTTACTCGAAGGGACTGGGCAACATGGGGGTCCAAACAATCCCAGATGAAGGAATGAAATCATCTCCAAAGAACAAGAACCCTCCCCCTTGCGCACTCAAGCAGTGGCCGGCAACGTTGCGAATCAAACCCAGCGAATGAAGTTGGGACAAGAAGCTTGCCTTGCCCTTGCCAAGCCCAAGGACTCCTGCTGTGGAAGGTGGAGAAGTAGGACCTGAAAACTTTTGATCATATCCACACCTACCAATGCAAACAGGTAAAGGAACTCTCAGTAAGTCAGGAAGGCGAATACCAAATTGTGGTTCCTAGTTGAAGCCATGATGACACATTTTTTTTTTTCCTGAGAAAATATAAGCTCTGTTGCTCTATTTAGCATCATTTACCATATTTATTGTTAGATGATCTTACCACCATAATTTTACATTAAAAATTATAAAAAAAAATTGTAAACTCAATGCCAATGATCTTGTAGTTCAATTGACACCGGCTGAAACTCTTAAGATTTAGGTGTAATGACAATGATGATGATGATGATGATGATGATGATGATGATGATGATGCAGGAGGTAGAAACAACTCTCACTCGCACGGAAAGTAGGAGCAAAAGACTCACCCAAAGGCTATCCTCGGGTGCATCACAGAGCCGTTGATGAATCGAAAGGTAAGGTAGTCTCGGACTAATACGCCCAGCGATGATCCATGGTCAGCATACTCAACCTCATAGTCACATTGGTCATCTGGGGCAGCACAATTATGTTCTGCTGACATGTGGATTCCGGCACACAGCTGGTCAACACACTGCACAAGGTTGTGGTTGGGTTTATAAAGTTGATCGCGCGGCTGCAAAGACAGACACCGGGGTGAAGAACTAAAAATGACTGGTTACTACTATTCACTTCATACTTAAGAATGAGGCCTAATCTGAGTTTACCTTGGTGCAACCTTTACATGGTGCATCACACTGAACCCAAGTGAGGTCACTACCTGAGTCAATGTCAAAGTCATAAAGCTTGGGGGGATGGCCAATGTTGAGGGACACTGTGTAATGCCTGCATAAAGAACACAGGTTTTTTTTTTCTTCTTTTCTTTTCATGGAATCATCTTCAGCATAATTTAAACTTGTCAATAAAAAGCAAATTCACTTTTAGGAAAATCAACAATCATGTTACTTTTTCTTCCAAACTCTGTATGAACAAAAATTGACTTATTCGAGTGATAAGATGGGTGTCCAATTTGTGCAGCTCTGAAAGGAGATGCTGCCAAAAAGAGGATGCAACTACTTTTTGTTCTTTTTCATCCAATGAAAATCAGAAAATACCCATTAAAGAAAAAGAATCAGAAATTGAATAGTAGGACAACTAATAGAAGATAAATTGATATGAACGATCTGAAACTTCCTAAGAAACTAGAAACTAAGCTAACTATAGAAGAACTGCTCAAAAAAGGGGACCACATCTTTTTCTTTTCTGAACAGATTAAGGAATGTTTCAAAGCTCAAACAGCATAGCTCACAGCAGAATACAAAATATTAAAATTAAACTACCCAAAAACCAAAACCAGACACCCTTTAAAGAAATAATCATACAGGTTATTCCAAGAAGATGAAGATTGCACAAAACAGAGAGTTCCAAGAAATCACAGGACACATACCCGAGAGGGTATACATTCCCTTGAACCTGGAAAACAGCAGAGGAGCCAAGGCGATGATCAGAGACTTGGGGATTCAGTTTCTTGGCGTTACGGGGTTGATTGGCTGCTGAGAAAGAGGGTGGGAAAATGGCAGAAAATACCAGAAAAACCAAGACCGCGTTCAATGCTATTCCCATGCTTTTCACACTCATCTTTAGAAAGAAAGAAAGAAGAAAAAAGGATCGCTGGGTGGGTGAAAATCAGGGGAGAAAACGGTGGCAACGATTCAAGGAAAGGTTTTGACTGAAGGAAAGGGATGAGCTGATGAAGAAAATCAAGAATTGAAAAAGTAAGAATAGAAATGAAATGAAATGAAGGAAAGGGAGTGAATTTTTGGACACTGAAGAAGAGGGTACACTGGCGTGTTACTGTTTTGGTTTAGAGGTGTTTCAATTATTTTGCCAAAATTATTTTTAAAAAAATGCCTTGCCAGAAGGTAAAAAAAAAGATTAGTTCTTTATCGGAGTAAATATTTGAGGAGAAATTCTTTTATACTCTATGGAGTAAAAAAAAATTATGTACGACTCATGTACAACCAAGTGTATTATCTCCATAGATTTATTTAAATACAGTTATATGTCACTAATGTGTGGTAGGTCAATATATTATGAGCAATAAAAAAAATACCATTGTTTATTAAAATTAAATATTAATAATATCTTTTATATATATAAAAGGAATTCATCATACTAACTAACTTTGTGGCGTTCAAATTTTCTATCGTCATTTTATCCTTACATTTTTTTTAAGTGATCATTCGTCATTGATTAACAATCTCTTATCAACAGTTTTATAGTAATGAAACTACTTATCTTTCGGAAAAAAAAAATGGGGCTTAACATGTATGAAAATAACTTGTGAAGTTGCTAATTTTTTTAAGTTTCAATTAAATTACTGTCATGTAAATCTTATTATTAAAAATTGAACTAAGGGTTTTTTGACATCATGTGGCTCCCCTTAAACAATTTTTCAAGATTAGAGGTTAGGAAAAAATTTTTTTTATAGGTGAAAACTTTCCTTTTTTTAAAATTGGTTTTGTAGAATTTGACCTCAGACTGACAAATCATGTCAAACGTCAGGGTTTTGGGATAGGTTTGAAATCATAGTTGTATTGTAGAGTCTCATTTCAGTTTGACCCATTATGCTCCGACCACCTTTTATTATTATTATTATTTTAATTTTTTTTCTAAAATCCAATTCTATAAATCTAATTTTTGAATTGGCCCAAATTTTTGTAATTTTTTCCATCAACCCTCAATCAAACAGTAAACAATATCCTAAACCATGTAAACATGAAAAGCCCTCTGACTAATCTTATTAGAATTGGCCGAGGTCCCTGAAGATTTTTTTTTCCTTCATTAAAATTTTAACAATATATTATACAATTGTGTAATGGTATATTTTTATTTTTCAATTATAAAGTTGGAGTTCAAACAGTAAGAAATATGACCGCTTTGGGCTTCTAGCCTTCTAGAACTAGAAGGGTAGAATGGCGTCTGCCTCTTTCCAGTTTATACTTTATTATCAGATGTCGGCGGCAGATGGTCCCATTATGGAATTCGACACGGTTTAATGCATGTTTATTTATTTATTTTTAACACTTTGTTGTGTGTTTTAAATTGACAAAAAGTGCTGGAGTTTTTTTATTTTATTTTATTGTGTTGGTATAAAGGAGATTTTCTTTTATATCAGAATTTTGTTTTGCATCTTATTAATTTTTTTTTGAGTCCTTAATATTTTTATTATTTTAGCTTGACATTAAATCGGATCATTAAAAGGTGACACGACAGAGGGAAGTTAGGCAGACCTATCAAACTAAGTTTTACCTGTGTTAGAATGAGTTTAAATCGGTCCATAATTTAAACTGATTTGACCGGTTAGACAATAGTTAAAACTTGGTTTGACTAAATTTCTACTCATCTAACTTTTATCCGTCACGTCATTTTTTAATAATCCAATTTATTGGGACTAAAATAATAATAAAAAAATATTATGGAGGACTCAAACCAAAAATATAATAATAATGTTACAAAATCAAAATTCGAGACAAAAACATATTTGATCCAAATAAGAATTTATTGCCAAATAAACCAGAGAAATTATAGAATCAAGTAGGTTCTCTATGCGGATGCCAAATAAACCAGTTTCGGCCAACTGGCCTATATGGCCAGCCGCCTGCTAACTGAAAAATTATGCCTTGGCATAAAATGTCTATGATTTTAATTAATGCATGGGGCCAAAAATGATTCTCACCGTATGTAGGGGACACTATTTTCACGAAAGCTCATTGTTAACTAGTCATGTTAAAATAAATATTTTAATAACAATTTAAAATATAACTGAATTTCAATTCATTAATTAATAAAATAGTTGAACTATAAATAAAAGTTGGTGGTTCGTGTGATAGCTTGAGAGTGGAGAGGGTACAAGTATATTGTCGAGTGGGCACCACTCAATTTTTTTCACATTTCAATTGTGCGACATGTCATTAATTCATGTCAAACAATTTTTTAGCCCAACATCGTTTTTTTTCCTTACTCTTTGATCCCTAATATTATTTAAATTTACTTTTTTAAATTTAACACTGCAAAATCTGAAATCAATTTCACCTTTT
This sequence comes from Nissolia schottii, assembly GCA_003254905.1. Taxonomy (NCBI): domain Eukaryota; kingdom Viridiplantae; phylum Streptophyta; class Magnoliopsida; order Fabales; family Fabaceae; genus Nissolia; species Nissolia schottii. Next base: position 88,887 of record QANU01108561.1, read on the forward strand.
CAACAGACCACTTGATTCTCTGCGGATCAAAATCAAATTTGAAAGGTAAAACACACCTTTATTACTCACACACACGACCAACCAGAACAAAACTTACAAAAATAATCAAAATCAAATATTAGAATTGCATCCTAAAACATTCAAATTAAAATCCACCCAAAATTTGTTCTATGTTTTGTTGCAAACTCAATTATGTCATACATCTGGGAGTTCAGCAGCCTGATCTTGCTTTGCCACCTTCATCGCTATTCAAAAAACCCAACACCAAGCCTCTCTCAACTTTATGTTTTACACTCAAATCCCTAATTGAATGTTTTTATTCCCTTTTGTTTTTGCATCATTTTACTTATTCACTTTTTGAGTTTTAGTCAATTTGTTTTGGGGTTTGTCAATTCAATTAACCAACAACTCAGTGTATGATGAAGTTTGAGATTCTTCGGCTTTCATAAATATTAGTGAATTTAATTTAATTTTTTTTAGTTAGATGTGAGTGATATTGATATCAACAAAATAAGTTATAATTAGCGCAAGGATCAGGGAATAAATTTTTTTTTAAAAAAAATTAATAAAAAATTATTGGAATGATTATATGAAAGAAATTTAAATTAAGGGCCTTACCTTAAAGCAAATATTAAAATTTTGGCCAATTCATATGATAAGGCAATTAAATCAACACGTTACAAATTAAGTAGTTCCAACTAGAGAAGATACTGTACCCTCCTAACTCTCCAAGTACCATAACAATCACCATAAAAGTTTACAACCATTCAAATAATCCGTTGGAAAACATTGACCTAAAATAAGAATATAGTAAATGCAAGTTCTTATTAGGTGTGGTGTTCGAAAACTCTATTTCTGTCCATAAGCTATGGAGCTCTACAAAGAATGAAATTAACTATAACTACGAGAGCTCTAACTCACTCCACTGCAAAGTGGAACTCACTAACTGAACATAAGGCTTACTACTGAACAAGTATGTCCTCAGGATTACAGTAAACAAGCAGTCTCATGTGTGAGTTGTCATCTCACTGAGTGGATCTCAATCCCACAGTAACAAAATAATATAATAATAACTAAATAAGGAACTAATAAGTGAGAGAAAGAGAGTGTGCATGTGTGTGTTACACCAAATAATAACCCTTAGATTTATTAAAATTGAGCGGCTGTGAACTAACCACTTAAACAACAACACGTGCCACACTTATTCTTTCTTCTCCAATTATGTGTTTCTCTCTATATCTTTCTCATTCTCGTTTCGATGGCGCCTCCTTCTTCCTCATGTCGTCGAATCAGAATCGTCTTAGCCCCAACCTTCCTTCTTTCCCTTACTACTGATGAAAGCCTATTGTTACACTTTCTCCGATCTTGACATAGTCTTGGTTTCCCACAACTGTGTCAATTTCGTTGAAAGTTTATCTGCGCTTTTGTCATTCAAATTAAATATATACCTACTTTACGGCTTTCAGATTCACGAGGAATCCAATTGTAGTATAGTCGGGTATAGTCGAATCCGCAGAGAGTTGCAAAATTACCATTCTTGAGTTTAGTTAATTAAAAAATATAGTGAAGGATATGATAAATTGTTTGATAGTTAAATAAATAAATAAACAACATAAAAAGGAAATAGGCAACAAATCAGAGGTAGTTCCGGAGCTTGTTGGGAATTGAATCATATTATAGTTTCATGCATCCAGTTACTTATTACACAGAACTATCATTTCATTGATTGCCCGCCACCAGTTCTTAACTTTATCATCGCTTTCGCGTATGAAAAGATCACAGGTTTTCTTTGTTAAATTTGTCACTTTCGTACACAAGCTTTAACAAAGTACGCTAGAGTTATTCCAGATGTTAACACGGCTAACCTTTTCCCAGTTATAGCAACCAGAGTTAGTTGAAGGATTTAGATCCGACTCTAATGATTGTAGCTGACGCTCATAACTTTCGAGTCTAGAATCTAACTTAGCATAGTGAAATTGATCTTAACTTGGTTATGACTTAATTAGTATAACTTTCGTTCATACACATAAGTCCAAATCAAGAATCAAAACACTAAACAAAAGCTAGCATTAACCATAAAATCGTTCAAGCAAATCATAAGAGATAAATAAATTCATATGTAATAGTTACATGGATACAAGCAAACTACAATAATGACCAAAATCCCAACAACAAGAGGATTAGGAATCCATATTACAAGAGTATCTCAGAGGCAAGGTTTAGACGCTTACCATGACACGTAATCACACCGTCATGACAGCGGTTTGCCGAGCTTCCTTGATCTCCCAGCTCCTTCACAAGCCTCGTCTTTGTTCCTAACCTAAACTAAACTAAACTACAAAGGAGGAATGAATTTTTTGGTGGAAGAGGGGTGTATGAGGGATGGGATGAGATGCCTTGCAAATGTGCCTCGGCCCTCCTATTTATAGGCAAAATCTGGGTCCATCGCTCAGCGGTTTTGGTGTCACCGCTGAGCGATTAAGCTGTTATCGCTGAGCAACCAAGCTTAAGCACTGAGCAGTACAATCATTATATGCGGAGTAATAAATGCTCCGGCAGCTTTTTCAGGGCGGCGCCGCCATGCCAGGCTGGCTCCAGCTGGTGCATTTAATGCGCCGCTTGCAAGTGGCTCGAAAGGTACATCCGCTGAGCGGCCAAGGGTTCACCGTTGAGCGATGCTTGTCGTTAGTGCGTTGAGCGAGGCTTCTGTACCGCTGAGCGGTCCTGCTTAATTCTTCGTCTTTTAGCTTTTTTTCAATTTTGCCATTTTGCTCCATTCTTCTATGGGATTATTCCTAATTAATCTGCTTGCATCCAGCTCTCAAAATATATTACAAACCTACAAAATATGGGGATTTAAGTTAGATAATTATTTAAAATACAAGCAAATAAGTGCCTTTTTAATAAGTCAAAATTGCGTAAATTTGGCACTTATCAACTACCATGTGATTTTCTCCCATTGTCACGAGTTCATCAAACCCTACTTCTTCCCATCGTGAGAACGTTGATCTTGACTCCGTAGTCCCTCAGTCTTAAGCCTTTCACATGTCCCTACTTTTCAAAAACAATGAATCAATTCCTAATTCAACAAAGGAAACCTAATGCATCTAGTCTCATGATGACTTGGTTATAAAAAAGTGCAAGACTTGGAGCCACAAAGGATTGAAACTTTTGAATTGGATAATTGTGACGCAACTGGGAAATGAGAGAGTGAATTGATATTCATTTTATTTACCTTTGGTGGGTCCTCCAACCTTGATGACGACAACGATCCTTTAGTTTGAAGTTCCAATTTTGAAGAACAGAATAGAAGAGAGAAAGAAGAAGAAAAAGGGGTCAGTCAGGTTATTGATGAGTTTGTTGCTTTGAGGAGTTGCGGGTGGCAAAAAATTTGAATGAGGAAGGTACATGGGTGGCTGCAGATTGCATGCGAAAAGCTCATGAATGAGGGACTACGAAGTTGAGATCGACATTCTTGCAACAAGAAGAAGCGGGGTTTAACGAACTCACAGTGGCAGAAGAAAATTGCACGTCGGTTGGGGAAATAATGAAGGTCGGGGCAAAGGTAGTTCTGATTTGAGGACAGGATGAAGAAGAAGGCACCATTAAAATAGGAATGAGAGATACAGAGAGAAGCGTGCACAACTGGTGAAGAAGGAAGGAGTATGGCATGTGTTGTTATTTTTTTGATGCTATAGAAAGTAAAAACAGAGCCTATTGCCTCAAAAAGAAAGTACCCCATACATTCCTCACACAGGAAGGGTTGCAGAGTCACAGGTGGATCTAGAACAATTGAAAACAAATCCCCCCAATAGATCCTTGCTTCGCAAGCCAATCAACACAACATTAGCTTCACGTAGCACATGCTTCAAATCAACAACTCAATCAGGGTGCAAAAGGTCTCAAATGTCTACAATGATCGCCTAGTACCTATGAGACATTTTCGAGGAGGTAGAAATTAAATGCACAACATCAAGAGAGTCAGTCTCCAAACAAAGACACTTAAATCCATAATTCCAAGTCATACAAAGCCTAAACTGCAAAGCTAATAACTCAGACATCAAATTATAAGAAACTCCAATAAACCCCTTAATACCTTGATGAAAGCCAAATAGCACTTTCTTTACTCTTGATACAGCTTTGGTTCTGTCACAACCGTGCCAATTTCATAGAAAGTCCATTGTTTGCACTTTACGTTGCTCAAATTAAATTTTTATATATATTTATATGTGTATATATATATATATATATATATCCTACTTTACGGCTTTCAGATCCACAAGGGATCCAGTTGCAGTATAGTCGGGTATAGTCGAACCACAGAAAGTTGCAAAATTACCATTCTTGAGTTCATTTAATTAAACAATGGAGTGAAGGATTTGATAAAGTTATTGATAGTTAAATAGATAAATAAACAACATGAAAAGTAAATAGGAAACAAATCAGAGGTAGTTCTGGAGCTTGTTGGGAATTTTAATCACATCATAGTCTCATGCATCCAGTTACTTATTACACAGAATTGTCATTTGATTGCCCGCCACCAGTTCTTAACTTGTCATCACTTTCGCGCATGACAAGATCATAGATTTCCTTTGTTAAACTGTCACTTTCGCATACAAGATTAACAAAGTATGCCAGCATTAATCCAGATGTTAAAACGGCTAACCTTTATTCCAGTTATGGCAACAAGATTAGATGAAATGGCTTAGTTCTGACTCTAATGGTTGTAACTTTCGTTCACAACGCTCAAGTCTAGCATCTAGTTAAGCATAATGATGTTGATCTTAACTTGGTGATGATTTAATTAGTATAACTGTCGTTCATACAACTAAATCCCAAATTAAGAATCAAAACACTAAGCAAAGACTAGCATTAAGTACAAAACCATTCAAGCAAATCATAAGAAAAAGATAGATTCATATGTAAAAGTTACATGGATACAAGCAAAGTACAATAATGACCAAAATTCCAACAAAAAGAGAATTAGGAATCCATCTTACAAGAGTATCTTGGAGGCAAGGTTTAGACGCTTACCATGACACGTTACCACGCTATCATGGCCACGGCTTCGCCGAGCTTCCTCGACTCTCCCGGCTCCTTCACAAGCCTCGTCTTTGTTCCTAACCTAAACTAGACTAAAAACTACAATGGAAAGTGTAAAAGAATGGAATTTGGAGGAAGAAATAGGTTATGGAAGAGATGGATTCGGAATGGCATGGCCTCCTCTATTTATAGGCAAAATTTGGGTCCATCGCACAACGGTTTTGATGGCTCCACTGAGCGATTTGAGCTTTATTGCTGAGCGACGGTGACTTTATCGCTGAGCGGCTTATCCCTTTACGCGGAGTAATAAATGATCCGACAGCTTTTCAGGGCGGTGCTCACGTGGCATGGTGGTGCCAGGCTGGCTCCAGCTGGCGCAATAAATGCGCCACGTGCAAGTTGCTGTCGACGTACTTTCGCTCAGCGGCCAGGGTTTATCCGCTGAGCGATTATTTCTTACGCGCTGAGCGATTCCTTGCTTACTGCTGAGCGGTTTGCTTCATGCCTAGCTCTTTTCCAATTCTGCCCTTTCCTCCATTCTTTCATGGGATTATTCTTTATTAATCTGCTTGCATCCATCTTCAAAATATGTTTAATATCCTACATAAATTGGGGAATTCATTAGATAATTCGTTGAAACATAAACAAATAAATGCCTTTTTAGGTGATGAAAATTGCGTATTTTGGGCATTTAACATACCCACTTTCCATTTTCCATCATCTGCACATGTTATTGTTAAGTGGACCGCTCAATTATAATAAATCTAAGAGTTATTATTTGGTGTAAGTGGATAGTGGTGTAAGTGGATATCTCTCACTCTCTATCTATCTATATATAGAGAGCCACTCACGTGAGAAAGATAACTTATTGTGACAAATGAGAATAACTTATAATAGTCTTTGGATTAATATTAATGGTCCAGATTAAAACAATTTTAAGTAAATCGCGAGAATTTTTTTTTCTCCTTGTTGCTTCCAATCACATCTTATTGTCTTTCCCTCAAATTCAAATCCATTGAATCCTTCAGGTCGTGCACTAGCGTCTCATCTCACTAAGGTTGTGGACTAGTGATGTCATCCTTGTCCACTTGTCTGACGCCTTAGTTACTTTCCGGTGACTCTAGTTACTTTCTGGCTCTCAACCTTGGGTCAAGGACGTACACCGCTTTACTGTCATGGTATGACATACGTTAGATATATACAGTGATATCGAATGCATAAACTTTTGCATACATATGGTCAAACTTTTTCTACACACATGCACAAACATTTTTTACATATGGAATGTAACATCCCGACTTTTCCCTTAGAAGGATTTTGCGCAATTTATAACTCAGGCCTAACTAAAACGATAAAGGAGCATGGTTATGAGATGGAGAAATTATTTACAAGTTTTATTTCCCTTAAACTTTGGAGAAAGCCATGGAATTGTGATCTCGCGAACCCCTACATGGTCCTTGTTCAGTTTCGGTCAAAACGGAGACCCGGCTGAAGGCCAAAGGGATCTGTGAAGTATAGGCTGACGGAAACAAGCTCCCGGATTCTTCGTTCCGGTATGCCATTCCAATCGAAAAAATTCATAGATCGCGGATATGTGTTCGGAATATTTTTCAGATATCCGTGCACGGGTGAATGGGTCCCAAGCGCGATCAAAAGTGACAGAACTTTAACCGGGGGCTAGGATATTTAGGATATTTATAATAAAATAATAATATAATAATAAAATTAATTAATAAATATATATAAATGGCAAGCAGGGGGCCACGACTATAAAAGGGCCCCCTGGGTTAAAACTTTATATTTTTACTTTCTCTCAGTTTTCCCCATTTCTAGTATTGTTGGTGCACATCGCGAGAGCGCTACCGGACTCCCGAAAATTCCTTAGAGCATACCACTGTGACAAGGATTTTCTTCACCATCATCTTATCAATTCCGAATCCGTATAGGAAGTGGGTAACTCTAAGCCCATTGTCTACGTGGTTTAATTTATGATTGTATATATGTTTTTGTGTATATTTGACTATACCATTGTTAAGTAGAAATTTGAGGGATTTTAGGGTAAAGAGGGTTTTTGGGAAATTTTGGCAAATGAAATGCATAATTGTACTGATTGGAACCCTAGGAACAGTAAACTTTGAACGTCTCTGGAGAAAAATGAGAACTGAAGTCTCGGGAGCAAATTTTATAAGCTTTCATTCGAATGAAATGAGTTTTCAGTCGAATGAAAGAAAATCTTAGGATTTCAATCGATTGAATCCCAAATTCATTCGAATGAAAGAATTCTGAGGATTTCAATCGATTGAATCCCCAAGTCAGTCGAATGAAAGAACTCGCAGGAATTCATTCGAATGTAACCCTAGCCATTCGAATGAAACCTGAAAGACTTGAGACTTTAGTGGTTCTAAGGGATCCAATGAGTGAGGGTATGCCTATTATTGTACATGAAAGTATGCATCACGAGGAAACGACCGTCATATGAGTTAGGACGACCATAGATAACTAGAGGTATTCACGTAAAGTTAAAGGCACATAATTGAACCCTAGGGAATAAAGCAGTGTATAAAGGCTCCGATCACCAAGGACTCGGACGGCCTTAGTCAGAGTATGTGATTATATAATTAGGAAGATCCCTATTCTCTTGGCACGTCTTACAGACACGCCCCTCACCAATTCGGCAAGCTGGATTGGTCACGAGCAACGCAGGTAGAGAGACCTGACCATGATAGCAACGGGCCAAGGCCCGAGATAAAGAGAACAGGACAAGGCTTGAGAAGTAAAGAGAACAGGCCAAGAGCTAAGAGCAAAAAGAACAGGACAAGTCCTGAAGAAAAAAAGTAAAGAAAGGGGGCCCCAGTAAAGAGAAAAGTACAGAGAAGTGTGTCCACACTTGATCGAGTCCAAGGGTCGATCCCTTGCTATCCCGGTAAGGGGGTGGTGGTACCTATCGTGTTGATGTCTTCCTCCTATTGCTTTACGTTGTTAATTAGCTACCACACCGGTTAGAGCGTTGTAGGGTCGACACGATAGGGAATAGAAGAAGGTTGTAACCGAGGCCACGGTTACAAAGGTGAAAGGACTAAGAAGGACGCAACCACAGGCGCGTAAGAGATACCCAGATTCCCTCATGCACTATAAGATTTACATGTGTAAGTGAATGTATGTATGTATGTATGTATGTATGTATGTATGTATCTATATATGTTTATGCATTATGTATTGTCAAGGGAACGACCCAAGATGACTATTATGTCTCTAGCAGAAACGTAAAGATAACGAGCACGAAGCCTAGGTAATGATAAGATTAGTAGCCTAATCACCTAGTAACCTAGATAAAGTTGTTCAGGGCCTAGGACCAAGAAAATAAACAGTAGGGGATTAGTATGCATGTACACCTAGATAATTCTCTGAGCGGCCTAGAGAGTACTCGAGGAATATAAAGCCGCTTTAGAATATTACCCACTGAGAACCTATCGTTCTCACTTCCACTTGTTTATGGCTCCAGGAACTTATGATGACTCTTACTATGTCGATGGTGCTGAACCTGCTGAGGAACCATGAAGGGATTTCAGGAAGAATAAGTAGCATAATGAATAAATGAACTGTTGGTACTTATGTATTGTAATATTGATACCACTTCACTACTTTCCGTGTATGTATGTGATGGACCCGTTGAACTTGTAATATGTAATGTAGGCACGATTTCGAGCCTAAGAGCATTATCATTAGCAATAGTATTCCTTCGCACTCACGGCTCCTATGTTATGAAATTTCTGTACAAATGATGAAAAAAATGGGTCCTTATTTTCTACAACCACTAATTTCGAAAAGCATAAGGGAATCACCAGAGAGTAAACAACCTGGCGAGCATTGCGTACGGCTCGAGCGTATGCAGTTAGCTAGGAGTGTTTCATGGAACCAAATTAAATAGGATTTGCAGCACATTAAATAGCAAAAAGTAATAATTGCACTCTCTCCCTTGCTCCCCAATCACACTCAAAGTGCTTGGACTCACTCGCTACCATGCCCAAACATTTTAAAGTAGATGCACAAATTTTTCACCACGCAGAAACAAATAATAAGACGAAAATGTTGAATAAGAAAATTTTAGTACTCATGTGCACAAATTTTTGAACAAGAATGCACAACCATTTTTATACTCATGTATAAACTTTTGAACAACCAAAACCAAAAATATGATGGAACTAAAAACGACCACGAACACGAAGAAGAAAACTTTGGTGCTTATGTGCACAAACTTTTGAATAATAATGATTAAACTTATCTATACACATGCACAAAATTTTTAATAATAAAAAATGAATACTATGACGGACAAGAAAATGAAAACAATGACGAAAAATAAAACTTTGATGCTCACATATACAAACTTTTGAATAACTATGTACAACCTTTTTTTCACACATGCAAAACCTTGTGAACAACAGAAAAAAAATGACGAAAATGAAAATGAAAATTGTGAGATTCACAATGTTTTGCGAAGAAGGAAAAAAAAGAAGAAATGAAGAAAAGTTTAAATGAATAAAAATGAACAAGTAAAGATGAAAGAGAAAAAAATGTTTGTGATAAATAAAAAAAATGAGGAAGGAATAAAAGAGAAGAAAGGGGGAAAAAAGAGTAAGAAATGAAGAAGAAAGAGCCTGAGGGTAGAAAAGAAAAAACAAACAAACAAACAAGAAGAGAAGAGCAGGAGGAGCGCGCGCGTGTGTGAGAGGAGAGAGAAAATGTGCGTTTAATATGGTGGCAGAAAAGTAGTGTACACAGTATTTTTGTTATACTAATGATCCCTAAGCTGATAAACTTCCACATTAACACATACAACATAGTTGAGTAACAATGTAATGACCAATTTAAGAGAGGGAGAGGGAGGGAAGGGGGAGAGAAAGTGGGAGATTACCGAACCATTGTGTAACACCCTTGCTAGTTGTTTACGCTTAAGTCGTAAACAAGGCTCACTAGGTTGTTATCTGCTTTGGTTAGGATACCTTTGCCCTCTATTGTTTATAAAGTATCGGTTACTTCAAAAATATGGATCGATTTAAACCTGTTTCTTTATATAGGATATGACATAAAATACGAGCCACGCTTAAGAGAGAATGTGTAACCCAAATGATAAAGCTTCATGCTTAATGGATACTACTCAAATATAAACAACATCAAACCGGCAAACACACAGATGGTCCAGCACATATATTCATAACAATTTGCATAGGCTATATCATATTCAGTAGACACAAACTTTGTCACTTTAATTACAATAGTTGACAATACTATCTTAAAGGCTAACTAGAACACTACTCATTTAGCCCTTACCAACATTTCTTCTTGACTAGCCTTCTTAGATGCACTTGTTCCACGTATCGGTTCTTCACTGTTCTTCTCCCTGCTCAAAGTCCGTTCCTGGAGTCATAAATGTATAGGGGTGAGAACGTTGCGTTCTCAGTGGAAAACCTTTGGCATTGGAGATTTCTTATTACTTCGTTCATGATTCAGGCCACTTAGGAGATCTCTAAGTGTCATGCATACTAACTTTCCCTACTTTATTTTTATCCTTCTGTAATCCTGAACAACTTTATCTGTAACATCCCACTTTTTCTTTAAGAGGAATTTCGCGTAATTAATATTTACAAGCCAATTATTGAGACTGGGGAACTAAATTATATTAGTTAACACGTATCAAAACACTCAAATATAATAAAGACAACACTATGCTTAAAAACATTAACATAACTAATGTCAATATGTTTCTGAACATAGTTTGTAAAACAAATACTAAATTTTAGTAATGGATAAATCATGATCACAAAATAAATAATGAAGCTAATTATTAAAGTTACAAAAACATAGTTTATGCGTACCTCACATTTTAAGGCTTATATTATAACAAGTAAATTATTATTAGGGATCTAATTAATGTTTTAGGAAATAAAATGTATTACTGAATAATCTATTATATTGATAAGGTATTAAAACAATGTTGTTTTTTTTTAAGTCATTCAAACAATATGCTATTTTCAATAATGTATATAATATTATTATCATACCAAAGTAATAAAAATAGTACAACCTCANTATATTGATAAGGTATTAACACAATGTTGTTTTGTTTTAAGTCATTCAAACAATATGCTATTTTCAATAATGTATATAATATTATTATCATACCAAAGTAATAAAAATAGTACAACCTCACCGTAAATAAGTAAATAAAATAATTAACTAATAGAAATCCCATATTTACTAAAATTCCAGTTTAGAATTATAATCTATAGCAGCTATTTCCTATTATTCTCATAATAAATGCTTCGTCATAAAATTTTTATAACAATAATTGTGATGCTTGGTGCACCGTGGAATACAAATATAAAACAATTACAAAATTCATTCATTAAGAGATAAACATTTAACAATCAACAATTGATGCATATATATATAGTATAATACTTTATCATATATTGATATTATATGCATAACAATAGGCAGTTGTGCAAATAGTCTTTTATATATATATATATATATATATATATATATATATATATATCATGTAGAAATATTTAAATGTTGCTTGAAGACAATAGCATTAATAGTCACTGGAAAAATTATATTATAAAATTCATCTTCTAAAAATACCAGTCAAAATAATGGTCTTGTGATCTTGCGGGTTTTCATGAGAACCGAACCGATTTTCGGTCACCGCGGAAATTTAATACGTATCGAAGACACTCGTAAAATAGACTGTTGTGAACGAAAAATTACGAGTACCTTAGATTAAAATTAAATTCCTGATTAGAATTTTTTGAAGAATGTGATTTTATTTTTAAATGATTTTTGTACTAATTTTTGGTCGTTACCGAAAATTTAAGTGCGTACTAGCAGTACCCGTAAAAATACACTTTTCACCGGGAAAATTTGGAATATCCTATATAACTCCCAATCTGCCTTCTCTCATTCATTTTTCACTCTTCTCCTAAATCCCATTTCCTCTCTAAAACATCCAAGAAAGAAAGCCAAGGAGCCACCATTTTGTTCTTGACAAAAATCAAGCACTCTTCCACTAATTCCCCCCCCCCAAAAACTGAACCAACCCTTCTCATTCTCCTCACTCTCTTCTCATCTTTTTCCAGCTAGAAACCTCACAAAATCTCCAAGTAAATCTGTCCATCATCATCATCACCCTTCAAGAGGCACTTTGAAGAAAAGTGGTGACATCAAGCTTGGAGCATCAAGGCTTCAAGGAGACCACTCAACCCTCTTCACATCACTCACAAAGTGGGTAAACTACTAAAACCATCCCTTGATGGTTATATGCCTCTTGCATGTTTAAGTGATTTATGAGGAAATGCACATAATATGTGTTTTATGCCTAAAAATAAATTTGCTTGTGTTATTAATGATTTGATTAAAATGAATGTGATTTTGAGTGGTTAAAAATCTGTGGGTAAATCTAGTCTAACACTACAAGAAAATTGGTTATTACCGGCGGAATTTCCGTCGGTAAAATTCGGTTTTACCGTCGGTTTATCGTTTTTCCGACGGATTTACCGTCGGACACGGGCCGACGGTAAAGTGGTCGATGGAAAGTAATTTACCGTCGGTTATAACTAACCGACGGTAATTTCCGGCGGATAAAACAGACTGTAATTGGTTTACCGTGTAGCATACCTNAATATGAACATTATGCTTGATGATGTGCATGCACGTGTATAATTGTTGTTTGAAAGTAAACATATATTATTTGTTAGAAATCTGTGGGTGAAATCATGATTTAACCATCCCCTTGGAGGTCTATGCATGCTTGCATGTTGCATGCAAGAGTATATGTGACTTGATGAGCATATGTTGTGATAATTGGTAGATGATGCATGAATGTGCCATTTTGTGATTTGAGGATGATAATATATGATTTATAAATGCTTGAGTATGTAGAAAAATGTTTTTAGTGTTGTGCAAGGAAGAGTTTTGAGGAAAAGTGACATAGAGCAAAAATAGGGTTTTGGGCATAAAAGAGCAAAATTGTCATTTCTGTAATTTTGGGCATTTAGACTAAAAATCTGAGTTTATTTTCATGAAAAATGGGTTCAGAGATATCAAAAACCTTGGGGTCAAGACTTGAGTCCATTGGATTGTGGTTAACTAAAATTTTGAAGGAAATCAGTTTTTTGGGCAAAAATGACATTTTGATCACAAAAGGGCAAATATGTAATTTTGGGTACAAGGGTTAAAATCTGGGTTTATTATCATGAAAAATGGGTTCATAGCTACGGAAAAACTTAGGGTCAAGTTTTGAGTCCATTGGGTTATGGAGAAATAAAATTCCAAAGGAAAATCGGTTTTTTGGGCAAAAATGACATTTTGGGCTTATGGGGGCAGAACTGTAATTTCGGGTAAAGAGATTGAAAATCTGGGTTTGTTTTCATAAAAAGTGGGTTCAGAGCTATGGGAAAACTTAGGTTCAAGTCTTGAGTCTATTGGGTTATGGAGAAATAAAATTCCAAAGGAAAATCGGTTTTTCGGGCAAAAATGACATTTTGGGCTCATGGGGGCAGAACTGTAATTTGGGTAAAGAAATTAAAAAACTGGGTTTGTTTTCATAAACAGTGGGTTCAGAACTATGGAAAATTTTAGGGTCAAGCTTTGAGTCCATCAGTTAATGGTTGATTAAAAATTCTAACGAAAAACGGGTTGTTTGGGGTAAAAGATGGTACTTTGGGAAAAAGGAGTGAATACGCAATTGCTGAACCTAGGGCATAAAATCTGAACTTATATGTGTGAAAATTGATCTTAGAGCTATCAAAAATCCTGGTATGAGGTCTAGGACTCATCGGGTATTTGATAGTCAAAATTCCAAAGGAAAAAGAGGTTATGAGTGTCCAGATAGTTGTTGTCGTACCTTAATGCATGTATGAGGTAAATGGTCATGTATTATGTGTCATGATAATGTGTATTATGTGTATATGAATTATATTATGCATCAAGAGGATACGGTCGTTGTCAGGATTCTTAGGACGACTTTAGAAAATTAGAAGTTATCACCTAAACCTAACAAAGACCATAATTGAATCCTAGGGAAAACGGAGTATCTTAAGAAGGCTCTGACCACGAGGGCTCGGAAAACCTTGAAGATAAGAACATAGTTGTATAATAGTGCACCCCCTCTCTTGGCACGTCTAAAGGATAAGCCCCTCATCAGTCCCACCAGGAGGATTGGTTCATGGCAAATATAGGCCACGCCTGCGCGTATGACTAACATCATAGGCGAAGAAAAGACAAAGACATGTCAAGAAAGTCATAATTCATGAATAAAGACAAATGAAAGAAAGAAAGGAAAGAGAAAGAAAGGAAAGAGAAAGATAGAAAGTAAGATGTCCCCGAAGGTGCAGACCAAGATTAAAAAAAACTATGATATGAAATACATTTGTGCTAAATGCGTGTGTGGTATGAGCTCTGCAATTAAGGATAAAGAATACGGTCCTAGGGTGTACTATACATCACGTGTGGACAACGACCTTAGGATGTACATTACATCGCGTGTGGACGACGGCCCTAGGGTGTACCACACATCGCTTGTGGGTGACGGTCCTAGAATGTACAACGCACCGTGAGTGAACGACGATCCTGTGATGCATATCACATCGCGTGTGGACAAAAGTCCTAGGATGGATATTACATCGCGTGTGGATGGCGGTCCTAGGGTGTACAAAGAGACAAGATAAGTAAACAAAGCAAGAAGGTACAATACACCGTGTGTGGACTATGGACCTAGGGTGTACAAGAAAGTAAGACAAGTAAACAGTACAAGAAAACTTGGGAATTTCCCCATGCTCTAAAATATGCGTTGAATGTGACGCTACGTCCAAGTATCGTGGCACGTCAAGTGACATAGTATCACGAGATGGCCACGCTAGTACAAGTAAGTGGTTAAGTGAAATAGTATCCCGATACCCTGATGATCAGGAATAGAAAGCACGCGAACTTATACATAGGTAAAGCAAGAGTAGATTCCCCAATCACCTAGTAATTAGATAAAGTTGCTTAGGACTAGCATGGATAATAATAAGTAGGGATTTTAGTATGTTATGACACTTAGAGACCCCCTGAAAGGCGGAATCATAATTGAGAAGAAAATGAATAGTGATGCCCCAAGGATTTCCACTGAGGACGCATGGTTCTCATCCCCCACTCACTTATGATTCCAGGCGAGTACGACAAGTACGTTAGAGCAGAGGAGGCAGCGGAGGACAACTGAAGAGCCTTGGAGACAAGAGACTTCAGGGAGGCAGTAGGACCTGCATTTCCGAACTACACATCACGACATGTAGGCATTTTGTATTAGCTAAATGGATTCGTTTGGCCATTAGCTTTTGATTGCAGTACTTGTAATATTTAACTATAAGCATATGTGCGAGTATTTCTGGACCAGTATGTAAGAGATATATTTATGAGCATGTTATGAGTAATTATTTGGTATGCTATTAAACGCCTAAGTCTTGTAGACTCTATCGCTTGTTTATATGTGTATATATTGTCTTCATTCACACGCACAACTCAGACATTATTAAGAAAGGAAAAAGTTTTAAATTGGTCCATATTTTGAGTATAGAGATATATTCTAAAATTAATACAGGACTATAAGTATTCCAACCAAGCAGATAACCATCTGGTTAAGTACGGTTTACGACTTAAGCGTAAGCTAGCTAGCTAGGGTGTTTCATTTATCTACGTTACTAGGTGATGAGTTCATGAGTTCTAATCTTTTACTCTAGTTATTAGAAGAACAGCTTCATATTGTCATCTCATTTCTTATGATCTTATAGAGGTTGTCTTGTGAAACCCTTGTCGCTTGACGTTGCCTTATCACATAGATATATAATCATTGTATCTATCACATATAACATGCATGAGGGGATATGGTTTAACAACCCACGTTTTCCTTTGCTAGAATTCCGCTTAATAAATAATTAAGAACATGTTAATAAGGAAGAGGTGAGATAGAAAGGAACTAAAATTCGCAGAATTTATTTAATGTCTATCGTGTTAGGTAAAAATAATAATTTTGCGATCTCGTGACGTTTGGTGACGTTTGGGTTAGTATTAGGCTATTTTTAGAGCTTAAGTGTGACTCGAAGGAGTCTGTAAAATACACTAATATGAAAATAGTGTGAGAATATTTTAAGAAAAATTTAAATATGAATAAGGAAAATCTATAGGCTACAACGGTATGTCCGAAATATTTTTAGGACATTCGGACATAAATAGTTAATGAACGAATATGACCAAAATTATACCAAAAGAAAAATAAAACACTTAGGGCCCAAGGCCACTAAGTCTTCCACAACACACACACACCCCCACGAGACACACACACAACACTTTCTTTCCTTTGTTTTCCCTAAGTTTC
>QANU01108565.1:6827-51874 GCA_003254905.1 Nissolia schottii
CGAAAGTGATGACAAGTTAAGAACTGGTGGCGGGCAATCAAACGATAGTTCTATGTAATAAGTAACTGGATGCATGAAACTATGATGTGATTAAAATTCCCAACAAGCTCCCGGAACTACCTCTGATTTGTTTCCTATTTTATTTTTTGTCTTTTATTTATTTAGTCTATTTAAATATAAATCACAAATCATTCACCTTATTGTTTAATTAAATGAACTCAATAATGGTATTTTTTCAACTCCCTGTGGGATCGACCATACCCTATACTGCAAACGGATTCCTTTTGGAATCTGAAAGCCGTAAAGTAGGTATGAATATAAATATTTAATTTGAACAGCAAAAGCACAGACAAACTTTCTAAGAGATTGGCATGGTTGTGACAAGATCTAGAACTATGTCAAGATCCTAGAAAGTGGTTGAAAAGGCTTTCATCAGTCGTGAGTACAGATACTTGGGACCTGAAGAGACCCAAGATGCCGAGGAGTGTAAACGGCAGATCAGACAGCGGATCCTTACAGCTCAGAGTCGTCAGAAGAGCTATGCCGACGTTCGGAGAAGGCCACTGGAATTCCAAGAGGGAGACCATGTGTTCCTGAAGGTTACTCTAACTACAGGCATTAGGAGGGCCATGAAGGTCAAGAAGTTAAGCCCCCGATTCATTGGGCCCTTCCAGATATTGGAGTGCATCAGACCAGTGGCGTATCGGATAGCTCTCCCACCGAATCTGGCGAATGTTCATGCCGTCTTTCATGTGTCTCAACTGAGGAAATATTATTCCTCTCCTGATCACGTGCTGGAGCCAGAGAATTTCGTACTCAGAGAAGATCTTGCCTTGCCATTAATGCCGCAAAAGATCATTGACCGCAAGACCCGGAAGACTCGCAATAAGGAAATCCCGATGGTTCGAGTTATATAGGAGAACGGGAAGGTCGAGGAGCAGACGTGGGAGCTGGAGGAAGACATGAAAGCGGCCTATCCAGAACTATTCCCAGGTACGAAATTTCGAGGACGAAATTTTTCTAAGGGGGGTGGAATGTAACATCCCGATTTTTCCTTAGAAAAATAATCGTAAACACAAATATTTAACTAATTTTCTAATCACGATTAGGGAATTAAAATGGGAAACTAATAGGTAAAATAATTCCCCAGAGAAAAATTCACAAACATCTTTAAATATTGATACCCTTAGGTAAGGGGAAATTAGAGGATCGCGACGGTATAAACAGAATATTTTTCGGGCGACCGTGCGCGACGCACCAACACTACGAGCGATAAAACACGAGCGAACTGGAACCGGGAGAAAATGAAATTTCAGCAGCTATGGGTGAGGGCTGCATGACTAGGAGAGGAGATTTTTGGACAAAAGCAATCCCCAAAATCATGCTTCCAAACTTACATCACCATGCTTTCTTACACATCAAAGCCAAGTCACATCACAACCCATACCCATGCCCATACCTCCCCCTATTCACCACATTTTATTTATTCTAAAAATCAACTAAATTCCCTCACAATCAGCCCTCCAAAAACCGAGCCCTTCCCCCAAGTTCACAAGAGAAAACTTCATCTTTCACATTCTCCAAAAAACTCACATCTAAGCCAAGCTCCAAGAACACCCAACATCAAGCCTCAAGCCAAGCATTCTTGCCAACCTCTTCCACCTCTCAAGAACCGAAGCACAGCCCCCATAGTCTCCTCATTTTAGTTGCATTTTCTTCCTTCCAAAATCAAGAGGAACAACCTCTTCCCCCTCCACCTTGATCGAAGTTCTTCACCTTGGAGAAAGGAAAAGCTCAAGCTTTGGAGCAACAAGGCTTGTGGAACTTCACTCTAAGCTTCCCTCACCACCACCAGGTTTTTCTACAAGTGGGTAAACTTAGCTTGGTCACCCCTTGGTGGCTTATGTTTTCTTGTATGTGTTTATGTGTTTGTATGTCTTATGATAAATTATGTTAGAAATGCTATGTTAGGACTTAGGAGATGATTCTGAAGGGTCCTGTGACCTGGACTAGCTTAGTACATGATGGTTGAAATATGTGAAAAACTCAAGAAGCATCCATGAGCAAAGGGGAAAAGAAAGCAAGAAAAATGAAGAAAACAGAGTATGGTTCATCAGGTGTAGCTGGGTAGGTCCGCGGAAGGTGAGTGAGAGGAGTATGGAGAGAATTGTCGAGCAGCGCCTGGAATGGGGCCGAGTGGGCTCCGCGTAGGATCCCGGGGGGAGTGAATGTGAGGAAATGAGAGAAAATAAGTAATGAGATAAGCGCCGAGTGTTCCGCGGAGGGTGACCGAGAGGAGTCTAGATAAGTTGATGAGTGGGCACCTAGGATGGTGCCGAGTGGTTCCGCGGAGAGTGATTGAGAGGAGTCTAGATAAGTTAATGAGCGGGCACCTGGGATGGTGCCGAGTGGTTTCGCGGATAGTGACTGAGAAGAGTCTAGAGAGTTAATGAGCGGGTACTTGTGAAGGTGTTGATTGGGTTCCGCGGAGGATCCATGGAGTGAGGAGAAGGTTACGTGAAGAACATTGAGTGGGCACCAGGAGTGGTGCTGATTGGGTTCCGGAAAGGATCCCTGAAGTGATGAGAAGGTTACGTGAAGAGTGCCGAGTGAGCACCAGTAGTGGTGTTGAGTAGGGTTCTGCGGAGGATCCCTGGCGCGCGAGTGCTAGGTGGGCTCCGCGAAGGGACCCCGAAGTTGATGAATGATTACAGGTATGTGTATGATGAATGAGTAAGTTATGTTTATGATGATGTATGATGATGTATAATGATGTATGATGAACATGTTATGAGGATGATGAATGATTACAAGTATGTGTATGATGAATGAGTAAGTTATGTTTATGATGATGTGTGATGATGTATGATGATGTATGATGAGCATGTCATGAGGTATGCTTAGGACGATGCATGTAGAACATTTTCATGAAGTATGTTTATGATGAGTGCATGAAGTATGTAGAACATTGCATGTAGAATATGTATGTTAGAAATGGTTATGCTATAATGCATCAAGAGGACTAGAGGAAAAGCGCTAACCCGAGTGAGCCGGTACGCGTAAGAAAAGGATGAGAATACGCTAACCCGAGTGAGCCGGTATGCGTAGGAACGAGAATGAGAAGCGCTAATCCGGGTGAGCCGGTATGCGTAAGAGAACCCCCATGTTTCCCAATCATGAGCATATGACGTATGAGTTACATGAGCATATGATGGTGTATGAGTATGAATAGTATAAGTATAGAATGATGTATGTCTGTGTAGTCGTCAAGAGAACGCTCGAGATGGCCTATGTATATACGCGAAGTGAAGGTAAGGAGCACGAGAACTTAGATAAGAACGACTAGTTCCCCAGTCACCTAGTAAAGTAGATAAAGCCGTTCAGGACCTTAGGCCAGATAATAATCAGTAGGATGTTAGTATGCATGCTCACATAGAAACCCCTGAGCGGCCGGGTTGATACGCGAGAAAAAGAGATCCCCTATGCTAAGGTTAACCACTGAAGACGACTGTTCTCACCCCTACTCGCTTATGCTTCCAGGAGCAGGCGAGGATTATGAGGGCTACGAGGAGCCCTATGAGGAGCCGCACATGGAGCAGTAGAGGACCGAGGATCAGCTAGTTTAGCTTGGCATCAGATGGATATTTTGCTACATTTTGCTATATTTTGATATGTATTTCGATGTAGTTGGCTTGTATATGTAAACTATTATTATACTCTGTGGGTTGTAACTTGTGATGGACCAGATACTTGTTTATGTAACTATTTATGCCAGTAATGATTACTACGTTTAAGCTTCAGCTCTATCGTTTGTATTATATGATTTGATTCACGCGTGGCTCATATTTTGCAAATAAAGTAACAAGTGTAAAAGTTTTAAATTGGTCCATATTTTCCTTACTCTTGTATTTTCGAAAGATAATAAGGGACTATAAGTAATCCCACCAAATGATTAACAATCTAGTGAGCATTGCGTACTACTCGAGGGTATGCAGTTAGCTAGGATGTTACACTTACGAGTTTATGATTTTACATTAAATATATAGGATTAAATTACTCCTTGTCAAGTTTAGTGAGAGTTCACGAGTTTATTTAAACTATCAAGTTTAATAACCTTGATCTTAGGTATTAGCACAATTCATTTATAATTCCAGCAGTTGTCACAATCTCATTTAATATGTTAAATCAATGAAAATGTGACGACACGATAATTATAATAAAATGAATGACTAATTTTACTTATGATTTATAATTTTAGAGATTAAAAAATTAAGTTTTAAAATTTAAATACGAAAGTGACTAATGCTTATAGTTTCAAAGACCAAAATCAACCCCAAAAAAATTTTTTAGAGATAAATTAGTATTATTGGTTTAAGTAATTCAACATATATATATATATATATATATATATATATATAGCTACGACTACTGGCAAAAGGGCTGGTCCGAATACAGGTGTAACATCCCAGTTATCCATTAGGAAGATTTTCTGCGAAACTTATAACCCTGGCCTAGATCAAAGTACAAAGTAACTCGATTTTGGAATAGAGGAAAATAAATGTGAGACCCGTTCCCCTTAAACTCAAAGGAAAACTTGGAAGTTACGACCCCACTAAGCGTCACAAGGTTCGTGCTCAATTTTGGTGCAAATGGAAATCCTGTCAAAGACTAAAACGATCTACGAAGGATTGACTGAGGGAAACAAGTTCCCGGATACCTTGTTTTGACGCGTCATCCTGACTGAAAAAATTCACAGATTACAGATGTATATTTATCATATTTTCCGAAGACCGTGTGTGGGGCAGGAGTGATCAAACCTGACTAAAATAGAGTAAGAGTAAGATATTTAAAATAACTATAATAAAATAATAAAATAATAATAATTAATTAATAATTAAATAAATAATTAAAAGCAACAGGGGGCCACGGCTATAAATGCCCCCTGATGCAAACAAAAGAAGAGTTTTAGAACTCTGNCAAGTAGTATTTAATGTAATTAATCCTATATATTTAATGTAATTAGTCCTATGTATTTTATACAAGTAGTATTTAATGTAATTAATCCTATATGTCCTGATCTAGCGATATTGTAAAACATTTTTTTAGACATACATTCTATAATCTGATAAGGTTTTCGTTTGTTCCTTGGTTTTAGGAAGCTATTTTTTGAAATATTTCTTTCGGTTATATAATTGAGATTCAATGTAAGGTTTTATTTTTTCTTTAATCAATGCAAGGTTTCTTAACTTTGC
Source organism: Nissolia schottii (assembly GCA_003254905.1). Taxonomy (NCBI): domain Eukaryota; kingdom Viridiplantae; phylum Streptophyta; class Magnoliopsida; order Fabales; family Fabaceae; genus Nissolia; species Nissolia schottii. The sequence goes on from QANU01108565.1 coordinate 12,080, forward strand.
TTTATCTTTTATCCTAAATTTTAATTCTGAAACTATTTGATACTCTGTTTGGCTTAATTGTACTAGGATACGAGTTCTATCTTATTAGCGAAATATTATATCCATAATTCATATATTAATTTTCAAATTACAATTGAAATTCAATTATATTTATATCCAAAAAATTATTAGAAATTATAATTTAGTTCAACATAAAAATTGCTAATGTTTGAGATTATAAAAACCATCACTAATTAAGGAGCCATTATTACTACTCCATCACTAACCACTGTACTTTGAACTATTCTAAATTTCAATATATTTTAGGGAAAAAATTAGTATTTAATATAATGAAATTCCATTCAAAAATTTAAAAAGAAATGGTTATAGTTATGCATTTCATAATTTTTTATTTTTTACGTCAAAAATGTTAACTATCTATTATGTATACTAATCAATTTCGTCATCGACCTCTGTGCCAACATATTTTACATGAACTATTTTTTTTAATTATTCATTACTTATAATTACATTAAATCTTTTATATAAAAAAATTGGGTGAATTACACATACTTTCATTTTTTACACCATTGAAATCAAATGAAATTATTCAGCACCCCCTTTATTTTCCGCCCTAAACTATCCTCCCTTATTTGCAATTATTTTTTAGAATTTCAAAATTATTTTAAATATAAAAAATCCTTAATCAAATGTCTTCTACCTCCACCTCACATTTAAGGATAAAATATTCATTTTATGTGTTTTATTAATTTTTTTTAAAATTTAGAGTTTAAGGCTTAGGGGAGATTAATATAATATGTTTTATAAAATCTATGGGTCTCTTGAGACACATTTATAAATAGATGAAACTAAGTGTAATTTTATTAAGCCTCGTGGAAAGTTCATGTTATTTGTCCAAAAACATTACATGAATTATTCTTTTACGCTTCAATTTTTTATTTATTTAATTGTGTTGACATATTTTGGCAATGAATTATTTCTCACATTGCAATTATCATTTATAATCTAAAGCTATTATTTTTTGAGCATTAAATCTTACTTTTGCATGTTACCACTTTTCAAAGATTAAAACTAACATTCAATTTTTTGTTGTTTATTTATGACTCGAACAACAAATATTGATATAACAAAGTTATATGATAAAACATTGAAATTTTATTATTATAAATTCTAACTTATATAAATTATTATTTTTGTTTTACGATGACAAGAGAGGGGAAGAAAGAGTTGAACTCGAACTCTCATCTTAACGAAATGCAAAAATAATCATTAGAATGCGAATTCAACCTCTAACTTATATATAAATTATTTTAAGTACATATTTACATAATTAAATATTAATAAACATTTTATCAATATGTTGTTCATTTATAATATAATATATAACATAATATAATATAGTCAAATCGGGTATATAATAAAATTTATCTCTAAAATACAAAATCTCATGTGTATAACTGGTTGAATAATTAATATTAGAAGACTCTTACTCGTAAGAAATTAGCAGGGTAAAAGTAAATTCCAGATTATAGTGATTTAAAAAAAATTAATTGACACATACAAAAACTATAAAAAAAAAAGTTTTAAAAATTAAAAATTTTGTGTTTAGACGTGACACATATCACATCAACTAAAAACATATCTAAAAAGAAAAGGGCCCACTTATATTGCTTAGCATCCACTGTGACACTCACCAAGAGCCTCCAGTTCCTCTGTCAAAAATTAAAAAATGCCTTCAATGGCATAAGAACGTTTCCGCAACCTTCGAACCTCTCTACTGTCACAAGTTCCATTTCATAAACCCTAACCTAACTCTTCCTCCTCCTTCCACACCTCCCACTCCGCAGCGCCGGGACCGACCACATGGACCTCCGTGAATGCCGCCGCCGCCGAATCTAGGTCTTTAGCGTTGGAAAAATGTTCTCCGGTGAGGCCGCGGACATGAGGAGAATTTCGGTGGCAGATCGATTTGTAAGGACATGCAGTGCTTCTGGCCCTTGGGATTTTCCTCCAGGATACAAGGTATCCATCTTTTTTCTTCTACATTTTATTTTATTTTATTTTTGGTGATCTATCACATTTTCTTATCTTATTTCTACATTGTTTTGTTTCGTTTACACAGTTCACTTGGCTGCTTTTAAATCATCATTTCTGGTATAACTCATATTTACTTTATAGGCTCACCTGGTCGATTTTCTTGTCATGTATGGTGAAGTCTTGGCTTCGATTCACGATTAACTTGGGTCCTACAAGACAAGTTAATTGATAGTAAAAATCTTCGGATGACCAAGTAATGTGAAAATATTATATTGGAATCACAACATTGTTGAGAGGATCTTGTAGTCTCATCGCTGTCCAGGCCCGAGGATAAAAGCTAATTTTGTTTGTTATTAGGTTGTAAATATTTATCCATTTTTGATATTGAAAGACCTAACTTATAGGAAGTTTTGCAAACTATTTGAGTGCACATCTCTACAAATATTGTATTAAAAAATATTAATTTATCACATTAGATCATGTAATTCATCATTATGTCATATTAAATCATGAAATAATAATAAAATTTGATAAATTTAATTATAAAAATTGTAAAAAAATGAATACATTAAATATCACAGGGCATTTACCCACAGAATATTTGACAAACCACCGGTATAGAATACTTCTTTGGACATTTGAAAATCTAACTGAATTTCAGATAGGTCTCCGTTGAATGTGGTAATTCAACTACGAGGTACGTTTCAAACTTATATGATTTATATATTTGAAATCAATTCTAAATTTTCGAAAATAGTAGTTCTTCAACTTTATCCTGAATTTTATTTTTGCATAGTACGTATAGTATTTGGGTTACGTTTCAAATGTTCACCCTTGAAAGGGGAACTTTGAAGGTGCACCCAGTTGGTCCATGATAAGACCATATCTAAACCATTGAAATAAATAAATTCCTATCCCAAAGTTAGGAATGGAGAGCGCTTTCTATTATGGGTTAGGTTCCAACAAGACTTGACATGGTCCAAGGTGAGTCGCACAGGTATTCGCCGGCGACAGATCAGACGGAGAGACAGCCTTAGAGAGAATGCTTCCCAGCAATCTATTTGCTCCACCAGGGTTTCATAACTAAAATTAATGATATTAATTTAATCAAGGTTATGGTTGTCTTTTTAACGAGGGATATGTCTTTTAAATAACATTCTTTAATCAATTAACCTCTTTCTACCTGCTACTTTTTGTCCAAAATGGTTGCACATTCAAAGTTCTCCTTTTTATGGTGAACATTTGAAATGCGACCTAGTATTTGAAGCTTCACTCACATGTATGAAAAGGAATAAAGGATTGATGCTTCAGCTATCAGACAAACGAGTTGCGATAGTTGGATAGGGAAATATTGGCACGGAAGTTGCCAAGAGGCTGCAGTCTTTTGGTTGCACTATCTTGTACTTCTCTTGGCATCAAAATGCCGTTTCATACCCTTTCTATTCCAGTGTTGTTAATGAAAATCAATTGATCAAGTGCTTGATGGATGATGAAATTGGGGGTGCTAGTTTGGATGTGTTTGAAAATGAGCCTCATGTTACTGAAGAGCTCTGTGCAATGGATAATTTGGTCTTAACACCACATTGTGCTATTCTTACTTCAGAAACTATCATCAAGTTGTGTGAACTCATACATTGATTCCATTTGAAGAAATCATGATAAACGGTACTCACGCGAGTGAACAGTGAAACACTAGTAGTTAGCTTTCATTGTTCTTTGACAATCGATAGTTCAACGACTTTATACTAATACAATGATCGTAATCACTGAAAGATACTTTGTTCTAAGATGTAAACTGTACTGATGATGTAATTGGAATGGTTGGCCTATGGATTGTAATCAAATTCTAGATTGTCTCCTGACATAACTGAAAACATAGTTGGCCTAAAGCTCCATCAAATTCAAATCTAATGACATAAAATTGCTAAGACAACGTCATTGTCAATGTTCTAGTTGTGGGTGACGTGGCACTAGGTCGAGAGGAAGCGGCAACATAAGAGGGACCAAGGGTGTGAGTTAGCCGCGGTAGAGATAAGTGGCCAAGGTGGATGAGGGGAGTGGGAGAAAAGGAAGAGCTGGAGGTGAGAAAAGGAAGAGCTGGAAGAAGAGTTTTATACAATTGTAAGTATAACCTTATGAATCATAGTAGACCAAATTTTTTTCACTTGGTGTCTCATTCTCCATAATTGACACAATGTATATTAGAAAGCTCCTGTATCAAAAAGGAAAAAAGGAAAAAAAATTTCATCAGGACTATCCTGTTTTGTGGGGTTTGAACTTCTCCTTGACTTCTAGGTATTCAAATGGAGTCGCTTGCCCTCTCCTATTTACTACTGTCTGCCACTTCTTCCAGAGGTACAGAAATGATCAGATCTTCAAGAACTCTGTTATGTCTACTTTAGAGTTAATATAAAATATTGTGTCTTGCTAAGAACTACTCTTGGGCTCAAGAGGTGACATTGAATGCCCACACTATTCTTACGAGCTACCAGGTGTGTAATATTCATTGGGTAGCTCCTGCTCAAGGGTGGTGGAAAATCAATATGGATGGATCGATCTCTAATAATCCAAGGAATGCTGCTTGTGGAGGAATCATTCGTAACCAAGATGGTATTTTTGTTGTTGCGTTTGCAGTGAACCTTGGAGTTGTTTCTATTACTATGGCGGAGCTTTGGGGTATCTACATCGGCATCAAGATGGCTACTAGCCTAAATTTAGCTAAAGTTGAAATTGAATCAGATTCGAAGGTGACTGTTGATTTGTGCAATGGTAATAGTGAGGCTAGGCATGCCTGCTGATCCCTCCTTATTGCTATTCAAGACCTCCGTCATACCCGTGAGGAGGTAAGGATCTTCCACATCTTCAAAGAGGCAAATCATTGTGCTGATAGGCTTGCTAAAAAGGGACTCAATCTTAAGCAAGACATGGAACTTTTTGATAGTGTTCCCGTTGTTATTTTTAATGATTTTCTGGCAAATGTTGTTGGCATATCTTTTCCTCGTATTGTGAGGTTGTAGTGTTCCTTTCTTGAGTCTTATTGGGGCCGTCGTTTATAAAAAAAGGGGAAAATGGAAATATCATATTTATAAACCCAAAAATTCTCTCTCAACTAGTTGCATCATACACTATTCTTCTAAACTTATTTCATTTAATATTTTTATTGATTTAAGCGGTCCCCTCTCCCCCACCTTTTTTTTTAGGTTTTCACTGGGGTGTGTTCACTTCGGATTAGAAAGTACCCAACCTTCCAATTCTTCAAGCAAGTACAATAGCTTTTTGTGTTCTTTTGTAGATGAATTCTGTATAATATCGAAGATTAAGTGCTTAATTAAAAAATTTGAAGAAATGCCCCAAATTAGCATGGATCATACTTCTTGATTAACTTGGATATAAATTCCTTAGGGAAACTCAAAAGCCATTCATTTTATTAAGTCATTTATGTTTACTTATCAAGTTAGAGAACATAACACTTTAAGGATGTAAACTACATGGAAAGGTTTAGAGGTATGAGAAATTCTTAGTTCTTCGTGGACTAAGAGAAATCTTTAACTCATTCTTTGAGACATAAGTAAATGCGGGTCACCCTTGCCATAAACTAGTCACATTCATTGATGTGTGAATGGATCTAAGCAAGATACTTCTTTCAAGAATAACTAAAAATTTCTTGCAAAGGTACTAAAGAAAATTTGTCTAGACATATCTTCTCATGCACTGAAGTCGCAAACATGAATCCTTGCATTTATGTCAACCGACCAACCTTGTTTGGCTAGTGATTATATTTGACAAATAATCATTTTAAATGCTATTCTATTTTTAGTAAACTTATTATGAGTTTTTTGTTTTTTATATTTCGAAAAGAGTCGCTAAACTCTTTTTAGAGGGGAGCATTATAAGGAATTTCATAAGCGACTGAAAGATCACAAAGTCTATAGACACAAGCTGAATCCAATATAAAAAGGAAAAGATTAGAAAGTCTAAAAAAAATGTAACTCACCTCCAACTAAAAGGGAAAGCATACAAAGTATTAGGATTTTGAGCTCTATACTCTTAATAGTGCAAGAAAGAACCATAAAAGTATGAATAACTGATTTCAGTCTAAGGATAGATCTTAGTCAAAGAAAAAGTTTCTAACCGTGTCTTTATCAAATTGTATTCTACCTTGAAATGTTATATGATATTTCTCTTGTAACAAATTGCATGCAGTGAAAAGTATAGATTGTCAAAGAATAATTAAAACAGACTAAAGGGAAGACGTCCTAAAGGATATGCTCCCGAAATTACTTCTTTGTTGAATTCAACATATTGATTAGTTTTGAATGTTTATTTTGCCCAGTAACAAGTTATTCTGCAGTACACGAAATATGGTAAGCAGGTTAGGACAAACATGGGAAAAGAGCATGAAAAAAATTGCAAAGTACTTGAAAAAGGATGCCTCATAACCAGGACCGATTGCAAGACTAAACGTCCAAACACTCTGTGTTGTACCCGAAGAATGCTTGCAGCGTCCTCCATGTGCAAGGGGCTTATGGTTTGGACCCATTTGCATCATCCCCTGGTGAAGAAGCTCTCACTCACATGATTGAGGCCATAACGAAAGGCCCACTCCTGGGCACACAAAAGACAGTGGCACCAGAGGACACCCTCCCTAGGGTCCTTAAGGAAATGTGCTTGCAAAGGCAGAGGAAAAAACCCAACGATGTTAGAGATGCAGCCTTGGGCAGAAAATTTCAACCATGATTAAGGCTCTGGGGAAAGAGGGCATGACACTAACCCTTTCAAATCCAACTGTGCTGGGATGCCCCTTCAAAGTCCAAGAATTGTCTCCAAGCCATTTTCAGCTTTCCCCTTGTTCTCATTAGACAAGGTCCAAGGGGGACCTCAGGAGACAATTTTCTTTTACACCATACACTACAAGAAAAATACTATTTTCGTCGGGATTTTCCATCGAATATGATACAGTTACCGTCAGAATATTGTGTTTCTGACGGAGTTAGCATCGGTCATTAGGTCGCCGATAAAGGATTCGATGGAAACCAATTTTGCGTCGGAGGATAATCACCGAAACTAATTTTCGTCGGTCAATACCGACGGTAATTGGTTTACTTGATAGGCGGATTACCGTCGGAATAATCCATCGCTAATAATAATAATATTTTATTCAAATGTTACTGTCACCTATAACTAACGCTAATTATTCCGACGGTAAATACTTACCGTCGCTTGGTGGTCGTCGATAATCGTGGCCGTATTACCGTCAGTTATGGCTGACGGTAATAAGCAAATATTTTTAAAAAAAATAAATTAACTTTTATTTTTGAATAATTATTATTTATTTGAATCACAATTTTGATATAAATAATATTGGTTATTTTATTAAATAAAATTATAAATAATTATTATATATTAATTATTTATTTTAACGATTACATTGATTGTGAGAGTTACAACAGCTTAATTACACGGATAGATATTTGAGTCATCTTTACTCTCTGCGCTTCCATTAGCAAAGATAACAAATAAATTCACAAAGTAGTTCAACAAAGTGGTACTTTCCATATATATCATTGCATGTTTAGATTCATTACATAGTTAAAGAAGCAAATAATATACATAATATATTCAAAATNTCAATATATTTTAGGAAAGAAATTAGTATTTAATATAATGAAATTAGATTCAAAAATTAAAAAAGAAATGGTTATAGTTATGCATTTCATAATTTTTTATTTTTTACGTAAAAAATGTTAACTATCCTATTATGTATACTAATCAATTTCGTCATCGACCTCTATGCCAACATATTTTACATGAACTATTTTTTTTTAATTATTCATTACTTATAATTACATTAAATCTTTTATATAAAAAAATTGGGTGAATTACACATACTTCCATTTTTTACACCATTAAAATTAAATGAAATTATTCAGCACCCCCTTCATTTTCCGCCCTAAACTATCCTCCCTTATTTACAATTTTTTTTTAGAATTTCAAAATTATTTTAAATATAAAAAATCCTTAATCAAATGTCTTCTACCTCCACCTCACATTTAAGGATAAAATATTCATTTTATGTGTTTTATTAATTTTTTTAAATTAAGAGTTTAAGGCTTAGGGGAATTATTATAATGTTTTATAAAATTTATGGGCCTCTTGAGACAAATTTATAAATAGATGAAACTAAGTGTAATTTTATTAAATCTCGTGGAAAGTTCATGTTATTTGTCCAAAAAAATTACATGAATTATTCTTTTATGCTTCAATTTTTTTATTTATTTAATTGTGTTGACATATTTTGGCAATGAATTATTTTTCACATTGCAAATATCATTTATAATCTAAAGCTATTATTCTTTGAGCATTAAATTTTACTTTTGCGTGTTACCACTTTTCAAAGATTAAAACTAACATTCAATTTTTTGTTGTTTGTTTATGACTTGAAAAACAAATATTGATATAACAAAGTTATATGATAAAACATTGAAATTTTATTATTATAAATTCTAACTTATATAAATTATTATTTTTGTTTAACTATGACAAGAGAGGGGGAGATAGAGTTAAACTCGAACTCTTATCTTAACGAAATGCAAAAATAACCACTAGAATGCGAATTCAACCTCTAACTTATATATAAATTATTTTAAGTACATATTTATATAATTGAATATTAATAAACATTTTATCAATATGTTGTTCCTTTATAATATAATATAGTCAAATCGTGTATATAATAAAATTTATCTCTAAAATACAAAATCTCATGTGTATAACGGGTTCAATAATTAATATTAGAAGACTCTTACTCGTAAGAAATTAGCAGGATAAAAGTAAATTCCAGATTATAGTGATTTAAAAAAAATTAATTGACACATACAAAAACAATAAAAAAAAGTTTTAAAAATTAAAAATTTTGTGTTTAGACGTGACACATGTCACATCGACTAAAGCATATCTAAAATAAAGAAAGGGGCCCACTTAAATTGCTCAGCATCCACTGTGACACTCCCCAAGAGCCTCCAGTTCCTCCGTCAAAAATTAAAAATCCCTTCAATGGCAAAAGAACGTTTCCCCAACCTTAGAACCTCTCTACTGTCACAAGTTCCATTTCATAAACCCTAACCTAACCCTTCCCCCTCCTCCTCACACCTCCCACTCCGCTAGCGTCGAGACCGACCACATGGACCTCCGTGAATGCCGTTGGCGCTGAATCTAGGTCGTCAGCGTCGAAAAAATGTTCTCAGGTGAGGCCGCGGACATGAGGAGAATTTCTGCTATGGATCAATTTGTAAGGACATGTAGTGCCTCTGGCACTTGGGATTTTCCTCTAGGATACAAGGTATCCATCTTTTTTCTTCTACATTTTATTTTATTTTTGGTGATCTATCACATTTTCTTGTCTTATTTCTATATTGTTTTGTTTCATTTACACTGTTCACTTCGCTGCTTTGAAATCATCATTTCTAGTATAACTCATAGTTACTTTATAGGCTCACCTAGTCAATTTTCTTGTCATGTATGGTGAAGTCTTGCCTTCGATTCACGATTAACTTGGGTCCTACAAGACAAGTTAATTGATAGTAAAAATCTTAGGATGACCAAGTAATGTGAAAATATTATATTGGAATCACACCATTGTTAAGAGGATCTTGTAGTCCCATCGCTACCCGGGCCCGAGGATAAAGCTAATTTTGTTTGTTAATAGGTTGTAAATATTTATCCATTTTTGATATTGAAAGACCTAACTTATAGGAAGTTTTACGGACTATTTGAGTGCACATCTCTACAAATATTGTATTAAAAATATTAATTTATTACATTAAATCATGTAATTCATTAATATGTCATATTAAATCATGAAATAATAATAAAATTTGATAAATTTAATTATAAAAATTATAAAAAATGAACACATTAAATATCACAGGGCATTTACCCACAGAGTATTTGACAAACCACCGGTATAGAATACTTCTTTGGACATTTGAAAATCTAATTGAATTTTAGTTAGGTCTCCGTTGAATGTGGTAATTCAACTACGAGGTACGTTTCAAACTTATATGATTTATATATTTGAAATCAATTCTAAATTTTCGAAAATAGTAGTTCTTCAACTTTTGGCTGCACTATCTTGTACTTCTCTTGGCATCAAAATGCTGTTTCATACCCTTTCTATTCCAGTGTTGTTATTGAGCTTGCTGCTACTAGCAATGCACTTATTGCTTATTGTGCATTGAATTCACGGCACATAATTAACAGAGGAAGTCATGTTGGCATTGGGAAAAGAAAGTTTTATTGTCAACGTTGGGAGATGGGGTCTTGTTAATGAAAATTGGGGGTGCTAGTTTGGATGTGTTTGAAAATGAGCCTCATGTTACTGAAGAGCTCTGTGCAATGGATAATTTGGTCTTAACACCACATTGTGCTATTCTTACTTCAGAAACTATCATCAAGTTGTGTGAACTCATACATTGATTCCATTTGAAGAAATCATGATAAACGGTACTCACGCGAGAGAACAGTGAAATTAGTAGTTACCTCTCATTGTTCTTTGACAATTGATAGTTCAACGACTTTATACTAATACAATGATCGTAATCACTGAAAGAAAATTAGTAGTTAGCTTTCATTGTTTCTATTACTATGGCGGAGCTTTGGGCTATCTACATCCACATCAAGATGGCTACTAGCCTAAATTTAGCTAAAGTTGAAATTAAATCAGATTCGAAGGTGACTGTTGATTTGTGCAATGGTAATAGTGAGGCTAGGCATGCCTGCTGATCCCTCCTTACTGCTATTCAAGACCTCCGTCATACCCATGAGGAGGTAAGGATCTCCCACATCTTCAAAGAGCCAAATCATTGTGCTGATAGGCTTGCTAAGAAAGGACTCAATCTTAAGCAAGACATGGAACTTTTTGATAGTGTTCCCGTTGTTATTTTTAATGCTTTTCTGGCAAATGTTGTTGGCATATCTTTTCCTCGTATTGTGAGGTTGTAGTGTTCCTTTCTCGAGTCTTATTGGGGCCCGTCGTTTATTAAAAAAAAGGAAAAAGGAAATATCATATTTATAAATACAAAAATTTTCTCTCAACTAGTTGCATCATACACTATTCTTCTAAACTTATTTCATTTAATATTTTTATTGATTTAAGCGGTCCCCTCTCCCCCGCCTTTTTTTTTTCAGGTTTTCACTGGGGTCTGTTCACTACGGATTGGAAAGTACCCAACCTTCCAATTCTTCAGGCAAGTACAATAGCTTTTTGTGTTCTTTTGTAGATGAATTCTGTATAATATTGAAGATTAAGTGCTTAATAAAAAAAATTGAAGAAATGCCCCAAATTAGCATGGATCATACTTCTTGAACTTGGATATAAATTCCTTAGGGAAACTCAGAAGCCATTCATTTTATTAAGTCATTTATGTTTACTTATCGAGTTAGAGTACATAACACTTTAAAAGGTTTAGAGGTATGAGAAATTCTTAGTTCTTCGTGGACTAAGAGAAATCTTTAACTCATTCTTTGAGACATAAGTAAATGCGAGTCACCCTTGTCATAAACTATTCACATTCATTGATGTGTGAATGGATCTGAGCAAGATACTTGTTTCAAGAACAACTAAAAATTTCTCGCAAAGGTACTAAAGAAAATTTGTCTAGACATATCTTCTCATGCACTGAAGTCGCAAACATGAATCCTTGCATTTATGTCAACCGACCAACCTTGTTTGGCTAGTGATTATATTTGACAAATAATCATTTTAAATGCTATTCTATTTTTAGTAAACTTATTATGAGTTTTTTGTTTTTTATATTTCGAAAAGAGTCGCTAAACTCTTTTTAGAGAGGAGCATTATAAGGAATTTCATAAGCGACTGAAAGAGCACAAAGTCTACAGACACAATCTGAATCCAATATAAAAAGGAAAAGATTAGAAAGTCTAAAAGACACCTCCAACTAAAAGGGAAAGCATACAAAGTATTAGGATTTTGAGCTCTATACTCTTAATAGTGCAAGAAAGAATCATAAAAGTATGAATAACTAATTTCAGTCCAAGGATAGATCTTAGTACAAGAAAAGGTTTCTAACCGTGTCTTTATCAAATTATATTCTACCTTGAAATGTTATATGATATTTCTCTTGTGACAAATTGCATGCAGTGAAAGGTACAGATTGTCAAAGAATAATTAAAACAGACTAAAGCGAAGACGCCCTAAAGGATATGCTCCCGAAATTACTTCTTTGTTGAATTCAACATATTGATCAGTTTTGAATGTTTATTTTTCCCAGTAACAAGTTATTCTGCAGTACACGAAATATGGTAAGCAGGTCAGGATAAACATTGGAAAAGAGCATGAAAAAATCGCAAAGTGCTTGAAAAAGGATACCCTCATAACAAGGACCGATTGCAAGACTAAATGTCCAAACACACTGTGTTGCAGCTGAAGAATGCTTGCAGCGTCCTCCACGTGCAAGGGGGCTTATGGTTTGGACCCATTTGCATCATCCCCTGGTGAAGAAGCTCTCAGTCACATGATTGAGGCCATAATGAAAGGCCCACTCCTGGGCACACAAAAGAGGGTGGCACTAGAGGACACCCTCCCTACGATCCTTAAGGAAATGTGCTTGCAAAGGCAGAGGAAAAAGCCAAACGATGCTAGAGATGCAGCCTTGGGCAGAATATTTCAACCATGATTAAGGCTCTGGGGAAAGAGGGCATGACACCAACCCTTCCCAATCCAACTGTACTAGGATGCCCCTTCAAAGTCCAAGAATTGTCTCCAAGCCATTTTCAGCTTTCCCCTTGCTCTCGTCAGATAAGGTCCAGGGGAGACCTCAGGAGCCCATTTTCTTTTACACTATAATGGGCCTTTTGGGTTCATTGCCTATTAGGAGACAAGAAGGGTTTCGCCAAACAAGCTTAAGAAACATGGTTTACCTAGACCAAGACAAGGGCTTGATGTTGATAAAACATGAACAGTTGGTGGAGCAGTAGATGGGTCCACATGTTGAGGCCCATGCCCAACAAAGGAGAGGGAGGAAAACTAAATAAAGAAAAAGGGGATGAAAGGAAGAAGAGGGATTAGATAGTTAGAACTCCCTATTGTATCTTTTACACCTTCCTGCCTTGTACTAAATCATCACAAAATAATCAAAACCAAGTTTACGAATCCAGAATCACAGTTTATGCTTTAAACCTAGCCTCTATTTTTTTTGGTTTAAATCACTTTGAAATCACTGCCAAAACACCACACAACAAACTTCATGCCCCCTCCTATAAGGAAAACGAAGACATCAAGCTCGAACAGGGAAACACGATCTCGAAAACTAAACACTACCCACCACGAAAAATCAATCACAGAAAAATTTTCAACTTGTCAACGTGTCACCATTGACGTGTTGCTCACCTCTATCATAGTTCACTGCACCAATAGCATTGTGAGCTGCCACATGGCCTCCACCCTCAAGGGATTAGCCATTGCAAAACATGACTCCCTCCTATCAACCCAACAACCCACTTACTCAAGGTTGTTAAAAGCTTGTTTTAAAGTTTAAAAGCACTTTTTTATGCTTTTAACACCTAACAACACTTCGGATGTTACTTAAACCAAATTGGAGTAAAAATGAAACACTTTAAGCTTTTTCTTTTTTTTTGTTAGTAAACTTCATTGATAAATAATCAAAGGTCATAGCCTAATTACAACAAATTAACCTGTTACACATAGACTAAAACTTAAGAATACATCAAATGAAGACTATGTAGCTTAAGATGAAACCTCAAAACATGGACGCTCTTCGCATTACAATTCACATGCCCGTGAACACAAAGATGAGCAACGTCAGATCTCTGATCTATTTGAAGAATATTATAGTTCTTTAATCTGTTGCATAGACATAAAATGTCACAATAAACTTTTCAAATAGCTTAAGTGTTGAACATGGCGGCATCAAATCACCAAACATGGTAGAAGCCAAGCTCATACATCCAAAGTCTATACGGGAACACACCATAACAAAAGCCTATGAAACAGTCGTGTGAAGAAGAAAAAGACCTACTGCCTCAGAAATCTCAACCAACATTTCCTAGCAAGAGATGTCGATCTATCAAAAGTCCCAAACATCATCTTCCGGAGCAGGAGGGGGCTGCAACCACGAGAACTTTCTCCTCGATTCAAACATCGGCCTAATGTCAAAAAGAGCTTGTTGGGCATAACATTAAACAATCAACTCACAATGTAGAAGAGGTGAGAAATAAAATGGAACAAGCTAAAGATAAGCGGAGCTGCACATCCATGGGCAACCTCCCATTTTAGGTAATAAAATGAAAAAAAATCAAAAATCAAAGGAGGGGAAAAAATGAGAAAGGGGAAGAAAAGATAAGGAAACTAGGGGTGTAAGGGGTCATCGGACCACCATGGGGAGGGCCACCAAGCTAAAGTAGAGGGGGCCAAGTTTTTTGCTTGAGATGTGCATAAGTGGTGTTTATAACACTTTATGCTTTAAAAACGTCATTTTTAATTGTAAAAGCTAAAATTATGTTTTTTCTTGTTAAATGAGCTACAAAATAGGACATTTAGTCACTTTTGTTATGGACTTACTGGCTACGATTTGGGTCGTTAAAATTTGAGACTTGCTTAAGTCTTTTGACTCAGTAAAAATTAAATAACAATTTTAGGGTATGTATGGATTGGTGGTTTGGGAGAGAGTGGAATGGAATGGAAGAGAATAAAAAAATTGAAATGGATCTCAAAGAAATGATTCCACTCCCTTCCAAACCTTCCCAAATTAGGAGAAACAAAAATTGGGGAGTTTTAATGATTTCTAATGGAATCCACTCTCTTAAAAATCATTTCATTCTCTTCTCAAACTATCAATCCTAATAATGGAGCTTAAGAAAATTTTATGAGCCTCCATTCCATTTCTTTCCAAACTACCAATCCAAACATACTCAACTTGTTACCCTATTAGAAAAAGTATACAACAGTAAAAGCTTAGTTCTGTGCATGGTTAAGAGCTAACTTGCATTTGACAAACTCATCCAAATGCAAGGCAGGTCATAATTGGTAAATTTGGTCAATACTTGGCTTAAAAACAAATTTAATTCCTATAAATTCATTTCAAGTTTTTTCTTTGGTTTTGCTCCCTTTTAACATGTTTGCTTTGATTTTAACGGCGAAAATAACCTATACTTAAAAATTCCATGAAGATTTTGTTGACCATTATAATATTGGTTAAGAAACTAAGAACAAAGGAAATTTTTTATTGAAAAATGACATCTTTAAACTTTCAATGTAATAAAAGTATAAATTTTTTTATTTATTACTATTTTCAACTCTTGATTTCTTGTTATAGAGAATGAGTAATTTATTCTACCCACTTGTTGGAATGGGACAAATCATACGATATTTTACTGTAAAGTGCTCACTTCGGTACTATCATTATTTTTTTCCACTATCTTGTCCACGTCAAGTCATGCATGCTCTGCTTTGAAAATTCAAAAAGAAGCCAAAGGAATTATATACCATAGCCCATATGCGGATGTCCACATGTTTCAAAAGTATTATATACCTTATATTATTATTATATATATATATATATATTAATATATCAAATATAATATTTACCTCTTTATTTTTCCTGAAATTGTATAGCTGCTGCAAATTTAGCAGCGTGTTTGGAAGAGTAGCAATGAGCGCAAAGAGGGAAATGGCTACATTTTAGTAAAGGAATTTAAGAGAAAAGGATATTTTGTCCCTTACTTGTTACTCAATCAAAGCATCTAATACTTGTCCTTCCGCATTGGGGATGAAGAAAGGAATCTAATAACCGACTTTATAAAGTTAAAGGAATCTAGAAAAGAAGGGGCAACGTGCTACTACAAAGAATAAGGAATAATTGAGCAACTCTGATAGGACGTTTTCCTCTTTATTTCTATCCCACGCTCTGATTTTCCATCCATCCCTATAGTTTAGCTTGCGAACATCTTCTAAATAGAAAAAGCTTACGAACATCTTTCAGCTTTGCTTCCTTTGCATTTGATCTCATTCATCACAACTTCTGGTCTTCTCTTAGCGATCATGCACTAAGGACAAATCATACTCAGGACCATCCTAATCAAAATACCAAGGTTTTGTTTCATTTTAATTAATTAGACGATGTCCACGTGTTTTTAAAGTATTTGCCATTTTAATTAATCAAGTATCTGTTTATTATTATTTTTTTCGAATCCGACAAAAAGCACTATAGTTAGCTTCTAATAATTAACATCTAATAACAATAACAAAGATAATAAATAATTAGAAAAAGAAGAAGCCTTCCAACATCTTTCAGCTTTGCTTCCTTTGCATTTGATCTCGTTTATCACAACTTCAGGTCCTCTCTTGGGGATCATACACTTAATACCAAGGTTTGTTTCTTTCAAATCCTGCAGATATTCACACATTTGAAGGTTTTATAAAAGTAACATAGCTCATACTGAAGCTTGTAACTTTATAACAAAATTTTGGTAGCTCAAGTAAGAATGAATTTTGCAGGGAAGAAGCTTCAAAATCGTTATGTTTATTCAAAGAGAGGGAGAAAATGTGAGGGGGAGACGCATCTGCAGGAGAAAAATGTAGAAATGGAGTTGCTGCCGAACAATAGGAACTTCCCTTACTCTGTATTTCTCTTGGACTGAAGGTATGATTACATCCTTACTTAATACTTCTGTTTTGATCCAACAAAATTTTCTTTTCTTAATCCTTACATGGCTGTTTATAGACCCACTTGGAATACATAAGGTTGGTCGAGTGATAAACAAGCTCATACAAGTTAGGTAAGGGAATGAGGAGGTTTAGAAGGCTTCCCTTACCTTTGTTTTATTGTTTATGAGTTTAAAATAGACAAGGTGGAAGAGATTGAATAATTTATANAAGAAGCTTCAAAATCGTTATGTTTATTCAAAGAGAGGGAGAAAATGTGAGGGGGAGACGCATCTGCAGGAGAAAAATGTAGAAATGGAGTTGCTGCCGAACAATAGGAACTTCCCTTACTCTGTATTTCTCTTGGACTGAAGGTATGATTACATCCTTACTTAATACTTCTGTTTTGATCCAACAAAATTTTCTTTTCTTAATCCTTACATGGCTGTTTATAGACCCACTTGGAATACATAAGGTTGGTCGAGTGATAAACAAGCTCATACAAGTTAGGTAAGGGAATGAGGAGGTTTAGAAGGCTTCCCTTACCTTTGTTTTATTGTTTATGAGTTTAAAATAGACAAGGTGGAAGAGATTGAATAATTTACATTGCATTGTTACAATTTTATACACAATTTTTCTCTATTTTTAAATCTCAAAAAGTACTTCGAATCATTTTTTGCAAATTCTCAATAAAAAAGTTCTATGAAAACATTTTGTATAATATCACACACACCCTAGTTCAGAGCCTAAAGTTTAGAGTTTATAATTTAGGTAAGAAGCTAGCGAGTTTATCTAAGCTCGTGCAACGTATGAAAGGGAATGAGGGGCTTTATAATGTTTTCCTTATCCTTATTCACGAGTTTAAAGAGGTCAAGAGGGAATGAAGGATTTATAATGTATTTTTATAATTTATTTCCAAAATTTTTGTTGTTTTTAATTCTTAAAAAATGCTTTTTATTCTTTTTTTTTATTTTACAAAGTATCCCAAAAAAATTCAATGAAAATATTTTGATAATTTGTCACATGAGCGCATACTCACACACACACACACGCTCTTATACATGACGGATTTCTTAGTTCATTCATATGGTGTTGGGAATTGGAAAAGGTAGTGGGACCCAAAGAAATAAATGTTTGAATGAAACTAGGAGTAAAACATTAATTTATGGCTCAAGTGAAAAGTCAAATGTGCAGTAATCACTATATTGATGCCTAGATGCCGTGAAAAGGTAAGTGCTGCATATTTTTGCGAATGAGTGTGAGTAAATAAGTTAGTTCACATACATTTTGGAGGTTTAGTTAGAGATTGGGGCTCAATTAGTAGATTAAGGGTTAAATTGAGTAACTTAGGGTTTTAATTAATGGTTTAACAATTTAATTAGGTAACTTAGTTTTAATTAGTGGATTGGGGGTTTAATTTGGGACTTAGGGTCTGAATTGATGATTTTAGAGGTTAGTTGGGTTAAGGGACTGTTTTACTTTATTTCAAATATACTCAGGGACTGATTTGATGCATCTTGGAGCTCCTGCCAGCTCCCATGGAGACTTGACATTAGGGACTAACTTGCTTGATGTTTGCCAATTTTGGGGGCAAATTTGATAGTTTCCAAAACTTGAGGACGAACTTGACCGACGCTGCCAACTCCAGGGATGAATTTGAAGGTTTACTCATACTTGGAAGGTAGGCACACTTATTGATAAATCAATGGAAATAGTTGATACCATAATTGAGAGATGGATTAATTTTATGTGCCTACAAAAAACTAAGTGGGTAGGAGAGAATGCTAAGGAATTGGATACTTCTGGGTTTAAGCTTTCCTACTAGTAAGACAATATCTAGAAATAGTGCAGACATAATTTGTAGATATGTTTTGGAAAATGATGATGCATATGTTAAACGATTAGGTGATAGGATCATAGCATTAAAATTTGGGGTTGAACGAGACACCTTTAATGTTATTAGTGCCTATGCACCATGGGTAGGATTAGAGGAGCAGCACAAAATAAAATTTTGGGAGGATTTAGAAGACTTAATTTAGGGCATACCTTTAAAATAAAAGTTTTTCTTAGCCAAGGATTTAAATGGTCATGTGGGGAATAATGCTAGTGATATGAGGACTTGGATGGGGGACATGGATAAGGAGCAGCAAATGCATAGGATAAAACCATATTAGATTTATCTCTAGCTTTCAATTCTATAGTAGCTAACACATGTTGTAAGAAGTATGAATAACATCCTATCACGTATAAGAGTTGACAAATTTACTAACAAATCGGTTTCTTTCTGATAAGAAAGTCGGATAGAAAACTTTTCATGAATTACAAAGTGATTCCTGGTGAGAGTATGACTACTCAACAGAAGGTTGTGGTTATGGATGCTTGGATTTTGAAGAGAGTGAAGAGATACAATCACGAGAAGATTCCCAGGATTAAGAAGTGGCAAATGAAGGGGGGGAAATAGGAATTTTCTAAGTAGGGTTATAGCTGAATTAAGTTGGAAGGCACAAGGAAACGCTAATAAATTGTGGGATAAGATGATTGAAAGAATTGAGTTGACAAAAGAGACACTTGAGGAATCGAGATGATTAGGATTTAAAGGTAAATAATCTAGATGTTGAGATGCAAGGATGCAAAATAAGGTTAATGTTAGAATGGAGTGTTTTAAAGCGTGATCATTGAATAAAGATGTTTGGAATCAGGAAAAATTTAAGATAGCTAGGAGAGATACTAACAAGGCTGTTAGCAAAGCGAGAGTTATGGCATTTAATTGGTTATTCCAATCCTTAGATACTGAAGTGAGGGAAAGATGTATTTACAAGTTAGTTAGAGAAAGGGCAAGAAGGACACAAGATTTAGATAAGTTGAAATGCATCAAGGGAATGTAAAGTTTTGGTTATGAAACATGACATCAAGAAAAGATGGAAGAGCTACTTCTAGAATTTATTTAATGAAGGACATAAGTTTCTCCTACAATCGGAAAGGCCAAACACTAGGGAGGAAGACCAAAATTATATTTTTTTATCATAGGCTTTGAGAATTGGAGGTAAAGATAGCTTGAAGCTAATGGAAAATGGCAAGACAGTAAGACATGGTAAGATATTTATTTAAGTATGGAAATATTTAGGAGATAAGGGTATAAGTTGTCTGAGAAAGTTGTTTAATGAGATCATAAAGTCAAAGAAAATGCTAAGTGTATGGAAGAGGAGTATCTTAGTTTCCATCTACAAAAACAACAGAGACATACTAAACTTTACGTATTACAGAGAGATAAAGCTTCAGAGTCATACTATGAAATTTTGGGAACAAGTAATAGAGCAAAGATTGAGACAAGAGACTTACATCTTAGAAAATCAGTCTGATTTTATGCTTGGGAGGTCTACCATGGAAACGATTTACTTGTTGGGGAGATTGATGGAGAGAGATGAGAGGAATGAAAGAGACTTACATGTGGTTTTCAATGATTTGGAAAATACGTATGATAGGGTGCTAGGCAAGATTTCATGTAAGGTTATGGAGAAGAAAGAAATTCAAATTGTTCATATATGAGCAATCAAAGATATTTTTGAGGGGTTCACAACTATTGGGAGAATGCAAAGTGGAGCAACAAAGGATTTTCCCATCATAATTGGCTTGCACCAAGGGTCAACAAAAGGTCAATTCTGAGTCGTTATCTTTTAACCTTGGTATTGGATGTGCTTATTGAACAAACTCAAGATCCGGTGTCACGATCGATGCACATTTTTTTGTAGATGATATAGTTTTGGTAGGAGAATCATGAGAAACGTTAAGTGGAAAGCTAGAACTGTAGAGACAAGCTTTTGAAACATATGATTTTTATATAAAAAGTAAGACAAAATTTATGGAATGTAAGTTTAGCAAGAGGTGTACAAATTCTAACTTAATGGGGAAATTTGGGGACAAATACCATACCACAACTCACAAAGTTCTTGTATACTAGATCTATTATTCAAAATGATGGGGTGATAGGAGATGTAAATCATAGGCTCTAATCTGGATCAATGAAATGGAGGAGTGCTCAAGGATTTTATGTGATAAAAAAATACCTCTCAAGCTTAGAGGAAAATTATGCTGCAGATTTGGAAGCCAGACGATGTTATTTGAAACTTAGTATTGAGTAGCAAATAGCCAACGAGAAAATAAAACCAATATTGCAAAAATGAGGATGTTGTGTTGGATGAGTGGACACATGATTTGGAACGAGCTCATTAGAGAAAAAGTTGGGATAACACCTATTATGAAAAAAAATGGTAGAATCTTCCCTTCTGTGGTTTGGACATGTAAGGAGAAGAGTTTGAGACGCCCCCAGTAAGAAGAGTAAATTAGATGACACGACATGTAATTTATTAGTTAGAGGTAGAAGAAGTTTTACAAAAATCATAGATGAAACTATAAGATGGAATTTAGAAGTTAATAGTTTGAATATAAAAATGGTATATGGCGTCGTGTGATCTATGTAGCTGGCCTCAATTAGCAGGACAAAGCTTAATTATTGATGCAAAGAAAAGAATGACTCTTTGTACATGAACTACAATGAGGTTTCAACAACAATATCTCTCTCTCAAGTGTATGTATTTGAACTCCGATGGATTTGCTTTTGTAGAGTGTGAGTTCCTATAATTTAGTTAACTATTGGAAAGTATTTGGACTTCCATTTGAATTTGTGTAGTTGTTTCTTGACGTAGTAGCCGTCATTATTTTGCCCGGTTGCTAAGATAGTTGTTGCTTTTTCTTGCTGTGCATAATCCATTATATTACTTTCTATTCATTATAGCATAATTTTACTCAATCAATTATTAAATCATAAATCATGAATCAAATTAATATTAGAGTAAACTACACATTTTACTTCTTTGAGAAATACAATTATCATCTATTTTCAAAACGTACATTTTACTCCAAAACACTTTCTATGTTTGTGAATTTACAAAACTACCCATTACACAAAATAATTCAATAATTAGTGTGAATTTTTTTAAATTTATTATTACTATTTTAATTGTTTTTTATTATAAAAATTATTTTATGTTTGTAAATTTTGGAGATTTAAATGCTAATAAATATGACACAATATTTGTTACATATTTTTTAACTTTTATTTATTAGTTTTAAAAAATATAAAAAAAATATAAAAAATGAAATTCCTTTTCAGAAAAATGAAAAAATAACAAATGTTTTTTTTATAAATTAATATAATGTTTTATTAACATACATATCATAACGTTAATTATCAATATTATACCTCAAAATATTGAAATAAATTTAAAAAAAAGTATGCAATATTCACTTTTTTAACGATAATCATAACAAGGTATTGCTATTGTTAATAATTATTCTCTTAACATAATATTAGTTAAAATAAAAAAATTTATATACATGCATAATATTATTATTAAGTACATATTTTTTAATTCATAAAAAAATGTCAATGTGTAACTATTTTATTTATGTTTTTATTTAATCAAATTGTTTTGACGATCTAGCACCTGCTCAGAGAGAATGTTAGAGGCAATTGTATTACTTTAGTCTCTCATTATTGTTATGGTTTGAGGCCATCTTTAATGGCCAATAACATATGTCCACACTCTCAACTAGGACCTGATAGTGTTTGTTTAGGTGCCTTCATTCTTACGTCTTCCCTTCTTAACTCATATCTTATGAAAAAAGAAAAATAATCATATAGGTCCTCCAAAGATATATTAGATACATGTAAGTTACAGTTTTCAAGAATTTAAGACATCAATAGTCTCTCAATGTATCTTTGAACATTAATTTGATTCTTATTTGGATGCTTATTTTACACTCTTCATGACCAAATTAATGTAGTCTTTTAAAGGATCAACTTGAAATCCCGGGAAGAACCAAATTAGAGTATTTACTTCTAATAAAATTTACTTTAGACCTGATCAAGTGGTTGAATATGTTCGGAGATAGAATATGTTCAAGTGGTTGAATATTCATTTAACTATACCCTGTTTATTACGCATTCTTTTCCATTCATTCGTAATTGATTTGTTTTCAGTTCCCAAATTTCACGGAAGAAGATGTAGTTGTATTATAGAAAATCAACAAGAAGCATGGAGTATGCATCTAAAGTTGCTGATAGAGTCATAGATTTTGTGCTAGATGTGAGTATTCGACATTTTGGATACATTATCTGTTACAAGGGGCATGTTGAGGAACTCGAGGAAGGAGTTAAGGCTCTTGAACACGAAATAGAATCAATAAAGCACCAAGTTGATAATGCTAGAAATAATGTAAAAGAGATTGAAGCTAATGTTGAAGATTGGCTTGAGAAAGTGAAGAAAAAGATAGAAGAAAGCAAGGGCATTCAGAATGACGAAGCTCACACAAAGACGGGTTGTTCCAGGGGTATTCTTCCTTTCTTGTGGTATAGGCATAAACTAGGCAGGAAAGCGAAGAAGATGGCAATGGCTCTCAAGTTGCTGAGTGATAAGAAGTTTGGTAGCGTTGCTTATCCTCAGAATCCAAGGTCTGCAGATATCGCTTTATCAAATGCTGGCTATGTTGAATTTGAATCCAGAAAATGGACAATGGGAGGGATAATGGAAAAACTAGAAGATTCCACTGTGAGAATGATTGGGGTGTATGGGCCTGGTGGTGTGGGCAAGACAACTTTTGTCCAAGAAATAGCTAACAAAGCTAGAGACAAGAAGCTGTTCAATGTGGTAGTTAAAGTAAACATAACAAGGAATCCAAACCGACAGAAAATTCAGGGAGATATTGCCGACTATTTAGGATTGACTTTTGAAGGGGAAGGTGAGAATGGGAGAGCAGCTCGTTTAAGGAGGAGGTTGAATCAAGAGAAGGAGAATACTCTTATAATCCTGGATGATCTCTGGGATGGACTGGACTTGAATATGTTAGGGATACCTTTTGATGATGTTGGTTTAGGCCACATGACTAAGGATATGAAGGACTTGGGTTACAGAACAGCGGGTAAAGAAAATTCTTCTGGTGATTATGATGGCAAAATGCATTTGCCAACTTTAGACGATGATGAATGTACGAGCCAGGCGAGCGTCGAAGGCGAAAAGGATTTTGGCTTGAAAATGGCGAAAAACGAAAGTTCTTCAGGTGTCTACAAGGGGTGCAAAATTTTGCTCACTTCAAGATTTAAAGAAGTGTTGTCTGATAAAATGAATGTTATGGAAAATTCAATTTTTCGTGTAACAGAGTTATCTGATGTGGAAGCTGTGACATTGTTTAAGAAGGTGGCTGAAATATCAGATGAAAATACCAAGTTCAATCCAGAAATTGTTAAGAAGTATTGTGCAGGGTTACCCATGGCAATACTTACAGTTGGTAGGGCGTTGAGGAATACGAGCATGTGGGATGATGTGCTAGATAAGCTCAAAAAGCAAGAATTGACGGGGGTGCAAAAAACTATGGAGATTTATGTGAAGATGAGTTATGATTATCTCGAAAGTGAGGAGCTCAAGTCCATTTTCTTACTTTGTGCACAAATGGGTCATCAACCATTAATCATGGACTTGGTGAAGCACTGCTTTGGTTTGGGTATACTTAAAGGTGTCCATACGCTGAGGGATGCTCGCGATAGAATATGCATGTCGATCCAAAAGCTTAAAGATTCAAGTTTGATGTTGGATGGGAATTCTAGTGATCATTTCAATATGCATGATATGGTTCGAGATGCTGCTTTATCTATAGCACACAAGGACCAAAATGTATTTACCTTGAGAAATGACAGACTAGATGACTGGCCTGATGAACTTGAGAAGTGCACTGCTATTTCCATTTACAAGAGCGATATTGTTGATGAGCTCCCTAAAGTTATAAATTGTCCTCAACTTAGAGTCTTCCACATTGACAGTGATGATCCGTCTTTGAACATACCTGACGGGTTTTTTCAAGGAATGGAAAAACTTAGAGTATTGATATTGACTGGAATTCATCTACCAAGCCTACCATCTTCAATTAAATGCTTATCAAACCTCAGAATGCTTTGTCTGGAGAGATGCGTTCTAGGTGACTTGTCAATCATAGGTGATATGAAAAAATTAAGAATTCTTAGCCTTTCAGGATCCAAAATTGAAGATTGGCCAGCTGAGTTTGGGGGCTTAAGTAAGCTGCAATTGTTAGACATCAGTGACTGTTCCATTAGCAAAATGATTCCATTGAATTTTATATCAAGTTTGACTAGCTTGGAAGAGTTGTATATAAGAAACAGCATGATTGAATCAAAGGTGGAAGGAGAGACAGAGCAAAGCCAATTCTCTGTTCTTTCGGAGTTGAAGCATTTGCATCAATTGAAAATTATAGATGTATGCATCTCAAGTGCTCAAGGTTTGCCAGTGGACGTGTTCTTTGACAAGCTAAATGATTACAAGATTGTGATCGGAGACTTCAAGTTGCTCTCAGTTGGAGATTTCAAGATGCCCAATAAATATGAAGCTTCAAGATCTTTGGCACTACAACTAAAATCTGGCACAGACATCCACTCCCTCAAAGGAATCAAAATGTTATTCAAAGGAGTGGAGAATTTGTTATTGGGAGAGTTAAATGGAGTTCAAAATGCTTTTTATGAGTTGAATTTGGATGGATTCCCACATCTTAAACACCTGTCAATCATAAATAACCTTGACATTGAATATATTGTTAACTCAATGGAGTTGTCTCATCCTCAGAATGTTTTTCCCAGTCTAGAATCGTTCAATCTTTTCAATGTGATGAACATAAAGAAGATATGTTGCAGTGCTGTTACAGATGCCTCATTCTCTAGATTAAAGACTGTCAAGGTCAAGATGTGCACCCAATTGAAGAATCTCTTCTCCGTTTACATTGTTAAATTTCTCACTAGCCTAGAAACTATTGATGTCTCTCAATGTGATTATTTAGAGGAGATTGTTGTTAAGGAAGGAGGAGCAGTATCTGATAAGGTTGAGTTTTGTAAGTTATGTTCTTTGACACTGCAAGAGTTACCATCTTTTATCAGTTTCTACACCAGTGAAAAGATGCTTTCTGAGCCTCAATTGATGGATAGGCAAGCCGGAAACACAGAAATTGCCTATGCAGATGAAGAGCAAAGTGTCGTAAATTGTATTTCTCTCCTTGGAGAAAAGGTATGATATTGTGTGAATTGTGATATTATCTAGCTTAAATTAATTTGTGATCAGATTTTTGTATAAGTTGTTCCAAATGTAGTAACTATGTGTGTTCCTGAAGGTTGTAATCCCAAACTTAGAGAGCTTGAAGTTGTCCTCAATCAACGTCCACAATATATGGAGCGACCAACTTTCAAGTTTCTGCTTTCAGAACTTAATAAAATTAACTCTGGAAGATTGTTTTAAATTGACATATTTATGTCCATTGTCCGTGGCAAGCAATTTGAAGAAACTGAAAGGGCTTTCTGTAAGTGGGTGTCAGATGATGGAAAAGTTATTCAGCAAGGAAGGGAAGAGTTATCACTATTCAAAGGTGTGTAGGGTAGTATAGCTTGGTTATTGACTTTGAATGAAGTGTAAATGTTACATAAATCTACTTTATTTTCTTTGTTCACTGTTTCTTGTGTTTATGCAATTTTCCCCCCTAAGAATCATTGTGGTATCTGATTCCATTATATAATGGTTTGTTTGCAACAAAACAGGTCTGCATTTTTCCCAAGTTGGAGGAAATCCAACTGACCGACCTGAAGATGTTAAAGGAGATATGGCCAGCCGAAGTTAGTGCAGATTCCTTCCCTAGCCTCGTTTCTGTGCATATTGAAGGGTGCAAAAAGCTTGACAAGATTTTTCCTAGTCACATGGAAGGTTGGTATCATAGTTTAGACAGCTTGAAGGTTGTTAGTTGTGAGTCAGTGGAAGTTATTTTTGAAACCAGATGTACTCCACAAAAAAAAGCATTTGGAGTTGACACAAAATTGCAGCTCATTCTTTTAGAAAACCTCAAAAGTTTGAAGTATGTGTGGAGCATAGATCAAGAAGGAGGTGTTAACTTCACAAATCTGCGGAGTATAAAGGTTCTTTATTGTGGGAAATTGAGCTATGTCTTACCGATATCTATAGCCAAAGGTCTTCGGAAACTTGAAGACTTTTCTGTACAGTCATGTGGTGAAATGGAGGAAATTGTTGCATGGGTTGAAGGATCAGAAACAAGTATACCATTGGTGTTTCCTGAAGTAACTTCCATGGAATTTTCTCGCCTAGGAAAAATTAGACATTTCTATATGGGGAGACACACTGTAGAGTGTCCAAAACTAAAGCAGCTGATGGTGAATTACTGTGCAAAGCTGGAAATATTCACAACAGAGGGCACAAATAAAGAAGGAAGACCAGTTTTCTTAGCAGAAAAGGTACAAGTCCTCATTAACTATGACCTTATTTTTATAAGTCCTGCTACGCGTACACCCAAAAATATACACCATGCATATAACTCATGCTTATATACATAAAGTTTGTATTTTAACGTCTATAAGTTTGTAGTGTAGTACAAATAAAGTTTGTGCTTTAACTCCAATAATGTTTGTGCTTTAACACCTTCAAGTTTGTGCTCTATTTTGGAAAAGTGTATTGTATATGTATAATAATAATTAATTACCTAATTTGAATGGTGTATGTATGAGTGTATGAAATTGGGTGTACACATAACATTTTTGTGTTTTTATTCCTCATAGGAATCACGTCATTGTCGTAGCCTCGTAGACATCACTCAGAAATGAAATCTTGATTTTTCCTGGCACACAAATTCTCTAGACATCATTGGGACACTATGTATAACTAATTTGGGATTTTAATTGCATCATTGGTTAGTCAACCTATGTGAAAATATGGGGAATCATATATTACTAATTGGAAATTTTTGTTATGTTAGTGGTGAATGCATTGTAACAAATTAACACCTATTATTCGTTACTTTACCACATCTAATGTATTTAACATAAACATGATAGAGATCACCCATTATTGATCCCTTGAAGTTTAAAATTGTGTCCAAAATATGAGTTCCAAAAATACTTCTCAAACGAGTTTAATGATATGAGAAAATATGTGTTCTTGGAACAAGAAAAAGTATAGTGTACAATTTACAGTTCAACGCCTGGCTTATATTCAAAATGCTGTAAAAAGTGCGAGATAGTGATGACCTTCAAAACTGAAGCATTAAACATTTAATGGTCTAGAAAAATACTTACTTTTTTATTTTACACACTAAACATGTCGAAGAATTTATTTCTGAACACATAGAAACATAATTGTGTGTACATATGTAACATATACGTTTGCTCATGTCATTTATGTCCAGGTAATCTCCAACTTGGAGTATATGGATATCGACTCGAAAGTAGCGGTGTGGTTAAAGAACAACATAGGGAAGTACCACATGCTCTGTTTGAAACAGCTTCGCTTGCGGTCATTGCTGAGTGTTGAGATTCTCTACTGGTTCCTCCACAGAATTCCTAATCTAGAAAAGTTAGACTTACATGGTTACTCTGACATTCAAGAGTTAGTGCCAACTGGAAATGCTGCACCACAGCAAAGGTTGGGAACTGTTTTACAACTCAAGGAATTGGCTTTGTACTTGCCATCCATCAAGGATATTGGATTTGAGAGAGACTTCGTTCTTCAGAGAATTGAGCGCTTGGTCTTATCTTCCTGCGGTGGATTGATCAAGTTTGCACAACCCTCAGTGTCCTTTACTCACTTGACATATTTGGAAGTAGGAAGCTGTTTTAGATTGAAAAATTTAATGGCACCCTCAACGGCAAAGAGCTTGGTTCAACTCATTACGATGAAGGTATTCTACTGTGGTGAATTAAGGGAAATAGTGACCAATGAGGGAAATGAAGAAGAGGCAGTGGTAGATATTAAATTTGTAAACTTGATAACCATAGAACTAGAGGGACTAGAAAACCTCACAAGTTTCTGTAGCTACAACAAGTGTGTGTTTTCTTTCCCATCCTTGGAAAAACTGATTTTGAGAGATTGCCCAAAGATGAAAACATTCACAGAGAGTCGCATAGGAGCACCAAAGCTACAAAATATACTTGTTGCCGTTGGAGAAGGAGAAGAGGAAGCAGAGAAATGGTATTGGGAAGGTGACTTGAATGCCACAATAAAAAAGGTTTTTGAAGATAAGGTACACACACAAAGATAATTGTATGTGTTTTTTTATTAACTGTGTTTTGAAAAAACATACGAAGACACTCAGTATTTCTCTGCATATAAATATAAAATAGTTTATTTTTTTGTAAATTTTCTTAAGATAGCTGCTTGATTTACAAACTCGTTATGCATGACTAGTAGGAAACATAAAAAGTACCGTAACTTCAGTAGACGTTATTCAAGTAAATAAATAAATTTATTTAAAATCATTTTGCAGGATTCTTTCGAATACTCATCTCGTTTGGAGCTTTCCGATCATCCAGAGTTAGAACAAGTATGGCGTAGCAAAGATTCGGTGCAAGAGAACAAATTTTGCAATTTAAAATCTTTGGTTCTGGAAAAGTGTGGTTATCTTGTGCATGGAATTCCATATCATTTACTTCCTTGCTTCAAGAATTTGGAAGAATTGAGAATACACAGTTGCGTTTCAGTGAAGGTGATCTTTAATATTACAAATGACAATCTGGTGCCACAAGTGTCGGGAATGTCCCGTTTGAAAAAATTGTCTTTAAGGGATCTACCAAAGCTGGAACATGTGTGGGACAAAGATCCTCAAGGAGTTATTGGCCTTCAACTTCTTCAAGATTTGAGCATTTGGAAATGTAATAGCCTTAAATACGTGTTTCCAGCATCTGTGGCTAAAGATCTTGCTTTGCTCAAAAAGCTTTCAGTAAAAAGCTGTGAGGAGTTGGTAGAAATATTTTCGGAGGATGAAAAAGCCACTAAATCATTTGTGTTTCGTTGTCTGACTTCATTGAAGCTAACAAGATTGCCAGGGCTCAAATACTTCCATCGTGGACTGCGCATGCTACAATTTCCCGTGCTGAAGGAACTAAAATTGCATCCTTGTAAGTGGGCGATACTTTGTCAAGAGGTGGATGCTTGTGTAGAGGAGCAAATTCTGATTCCACTTGAAAAGGTACTTCTAACAACTTTGTCTATGAGGTTATTGAAATGAAAACAGTATTAGTTGTCCTTAGATAATGATAGAAAATTATATCTAGTTGCATCAAATTGATGAACCTTAACTCAATGTATATGTCGCCTGAACTTTAGTCTTATATTCTTCTCTTCTTTTTTATTTAATTAATGAAATTCAAAAAGTTCTTTCTTTTTTCTTTTTTGTTCGCAAATAGTTCATTTTTATACTTAAGAGTATACTGATTTCTAGCTCGATATTATCAAATATGATTGTGTTGTTGCCTTAATTAGTAATCAAATATCATACATACCACAAAATGATAAGAGATTTAAGATGCGATTATTAACCCAAATACACAAACTTCTCCACTGTAGATGCTTTGCTTGACATGTTCTTTAATAAGCCTAAAACATGTCAAATAAGAAAACACAATAAATTTAGAGATAAAATAAGCGGGTAGCGCAAGCTATGCTTATTCTTGTCTCGAACATGACTTAGTCCTGATTTGT
Source organism: Nissolia schottii (assembly GCA_003254905.1). NCBI lineage: Eukaryota > Viridiplantae > Streptophyta > Magnoliopsida > Fabales > Fabaceae > Nissolia > Nissolia schottii. The sequence continues at coordinate 42,386 of QANU01108565.1, forward strand.
GAGTTGTTTAATTGAGTTTGACGAGTGCTCAAATTCTGTATTTGATGTCCCCCCCTCCTTTTAGTTTTATGTATTTTTATTTAAAAAAAAATTATAAAAAACCCATGAGTAAAAGGATAGTTGAATTGGATAATGCAAGTGCGATCTCATTTTTCTTATTATGCAGAAGAATACAAAAAAAATGCTCTTTTATCTATAAAATGCATTTTGTCTATGATGCCTAGACACTAACGTGGACATTAAGATTACGTCCCAGTTCACCTTACATTGCAACAACCTTAACATTGCTTTCCAGTTCACCTTACATTAAGATTTAAAATATCTTTGAATATGTATTAATGTCAAACTATAAAAAAAATAAAAAATGGAGCATTTTTGATATTTATGTGTCAATACTTGTTAGTTCTATGCCTTCCTAAAAACATAGGGCGCCATTTCTATTATATTTCCGAAAGAATTCCTAAATGAAATGCCGAAATAGAACTAACCATATACAACTGCGTGTACAATAAGAAAATCAATTAAAGTGACCATCTTAAGATTTACTTTTGTTGTTATCTCCTTCATTTAGAAAGAGTACACTTCTAAATATAAATAAAGTTGGTATTGAGATTGGCTTTTCAACACGCGTGCACGCCGTGTCTAAATACCTTTAAGCTAGTCAAACCGATTCTTTATGTATCCAAGACATTTTCACCTTGGGGTTTAGCCATGTCTCAGTACCTTCAAGCTGACCATACAAAACGTTTGTCTAATAATAAACGTATGGAGAATATGTATAGATGTGTGTCTGACATGTGTCCTATGCAAGTCGAACACGCCACTAAATTGGCTTGTCGACGCTTCCTAGCCTTTTATAAAGGATGACTCAATGTGGCAAGTAACTCGACCTTTTGGAATGAAAATTTTGGTTCAAATTTAAATGAAGCTTCTCATGAAAAGATGACTTAATTATTGTGCTTTGGTAATTAAAGGAGAATTAGTGCCATGAGTAATGAACAAAACTTGTAGAGATTATTTTTAGTGTCATCAAGAAGAAATACACACTATATTGTTATGTGTAGACTAAACTTCTTTAAAAATTTGAGTTGAATCTGATTGCTATTTGCTTATAGTTTTCCTTATTTGCTTTGCTTCCTAGGTTGAGTTCCTATTCTGCAGTTTGGAGAAATTGTCATTTGATGCGGGAGACGCCACAGTGACTTGGGATCTAAAGTCTCAAAAATTGGAACTCGAAGGCTTGAAAAGCTTTAAAGAACTGTTAGACAATGGCCTGTACCAATTCCTTCAAATGGTACCAAATGTAGGAAAGATTGAAGTGAAATACGGTTCCTTTGGAGAGATGTTCTCCACAAAAAGACCTAACACCAATTATGCTGGACTCCTCTCGCATCTCAAAGAATTAAGGCTCTATTCTACATTTGATCTCAAATCCATTGGTATAGAGCACTCTTGGATTCACTCCATTCCTAAAAATCTCCAAACATTAGAAGTAGAACGGTGTTATAATTTAAAGAACATAGTACCATGCCCGATTTCTTTCTCCAGTCTGACGAATTTGGTCGTATCTTATTGCAATAAATTGCTCTATTTGTTCACATCCTCAACCGCCAAAAGTTTGGCTCAACTCAAGGGGATGGAGATCCGTAAATGTAGATCACTGCAAGAGATAGTGTCTAAAGAGGATGATGAATCACATGATGAGGGTGGAAATATAACATTCAAGCAGCTCCAGGCTTTGGATCTTGAAGAATTACCAAAACTCACATGCTTTTACTCGGGGGATCTTACTTTGTGTTTTCCAACATTGGATTTGAAACAAGTAACCATAATAGATTGCCTCTTGATGAAAACATTCTGTCCACGTATCAAAGTAAATCAAGATTCAAACAACAAGTTGTCGAGAGTTGGACTCATCAAAGATGCGACCAGATGGGAAGGAAATCTTAATACTACCATTCCAAAGATGAATGAGAAAGAGGTATGTATTATGTTTTTAAAATTAAAAAACTAATCATTTAGCATAGTACATAGTACTGTAATATATTAATATATACTAAGTTGATTTAGTGTGTGTTTTTGTAAAATGTTTTGTGTACAACTCAAAATTTGATAATTTTTGTAGAACTCACTATCTTTAATATGTGTTTCTTCTCCTTTTTTCTTATTCTTTAATTTTTTTCTCTCTTCTTCCTCAATTTCCCATCATTTTTTTTTCCATTTCCATTATTAATGCAGGAGTTTTTCGTTTTTGTTTCCATCATATTCGTTATTTTTGGTTTTTCAAATGTTTGAGCATGTAAGTAAGAAAGTTTGTACATGCTTATTCAAAAGTGTATGCATGTCTGGTTTATCAAAAGTTTGTGCATGTAAATATAATAGTTTGTCCTTCGTCTTTGTTTTCGTTTACGTTTCTGACTTATTTTTTGTTTTCGATTGTTGAAAAGTTTTTGCATGTCACTTCAGAAGTTTGTGCATATACTTTAAAATATTTTTGCATGATAGAAAGTGAGACCACATGCTTAGAGTGTGAGTGAGGAGATGAAGAGAGAGGGCGACAATTATATTTCATTATTTAATGTGCCGCAAATCTGATTTGATTTGGTTTTGTATGTTAAAAAGTTTGTACATGTGTGTAGAAAAAGTTTATGCATGCATACACAAAAGTTTGGTGCACTCGATAAACCATGGGTTAGCAGAATGGTGGACATGGTTGACACTTAACATTAGTTTAATACTAATACACCACTATTGTAATGTCAAATAATTGTATATTACATTTATATGATTTTTGGGGTAACTATTGTATAAGTAAATTATTTTTAAAAATAAATAAATAAAAAAAAGTTTTAATGATGTGACCGTGCATAATTAATCTGTAGTCTAACTTTTTTTTAATGTTGGTATTGTATTAAATATCAAATAAATACTTTTTTTATTATAATGATATTAATTAATATATATATATATAATAATTAAATCACTAACGTACTAATTCTAAAAATGAATTTGATTTAATTTTGAATCCTAGCTACTATTTGAAAGTCATTATTGAATTTTTATTTTGCTAGTTTTAAATTTTAAATTTGAGAAAATTATACTCCCTTCTCCTTTATTTAAAAATAACTTACAATTTAGTTCAATTTTTTTATTTTGAACCAAACTACCCTCCACAAATAGTTTTTCCCTTTTTCATTAATCATTTACAAATAATTGTACATTTTGAAATTTTTTAACAAAATAAAAAAATGACTAATATAAAAATGAAATATTTTCTTAAAAATTAATTTTGAAACACTAATATATATTTTTATAATAAAACAATAAAATTATCCTCTTTCACTTCTATTAACTTGAACTAAAAATAAATTATAATAAAAAATAAAATTAGATTTCCTTATAATCCTAACAAAAAAATCTTAAAAGACTTAAATATATATATATATATATATATATATATATATTTATTTTAGAATCAATTGCCAAGAAAATACTTATTTTTTTATTTTAAAGTTATCATAAATTGTTAATTAATAATAACTCTCTTAATAAAATAAAATAACTTTATATAATTATCATAATTATGCATCAATAAGTTTATATTATTATTAGTCATATTTTTCTATTTTGTCAAAAAGATTCAATTTTGCGAATGATGAATAAATTATCATAATTTCTTATAATTTATTAATTAATAATGTATTAGGTTAATAGAATAATTTATATATAATTATGTATTAATATTTTTATATTATTACTAGTCATTTTTTATTTTGTTAAAAAATTTCAAAATGTTTTATTATTTATAAAAAATAAAAATAAAAATTATTTGTGGATGGTATTTTGGTTTAAATATGAAATTGTACTATATTGTATGTTATTTTCAAAATAGAGGGGAGGAGAGTGTCTGTGAAGGGGAGGAGAGTGTAATATAGTGATTTCTTAGAGGAGGGGGTGTAATTTAGCCTTTAAATTTTATGTTAAAACCACGCTAAATTAAGGTAAATAACAATTTCATTTTGTTATTCTTACTTAAAATATTCAATATATTCAATTTCTGCATTGATAATGACAAAATCATTAGCCAAACTTTTAAATATCAAATTAAATTAAATTACATTAAATTAAATTCACTTAAGCATATCCATTTAAGTGAATTGTTGCACATCCAGCAAACTAATTCTAAAGTTTCTTAGTGTTTCCTTCATTTTTTTAATAGAAAAATCTTAGTTATAACAAGTAGTTAAGTAAATCATTGATAAGTCATCATAAGTATTATGGAGAAGGATCTTCTAAAGTGATGCTCTAGTGGGTAAAGTAGGAGATTTTACCCTCATATCAACAAAGTAGAAATGAGTCACACTTCTGATTTCATTGATCTAATGATGAAGCCTCTCTTTTACTATTTAAAGTGAAATTCTCACTTTAGAGGAGGTTCTAAATCATATATAAGTAACATAGATGGATATCGAAGCAAATTCATTTTAATTTTGAGAAAATCACTATTTAATAATGGTAATACAAAATATCAACTGTTATTGAGCATAAACAAGTAATTACGTTTTATTGTTTTGCATATATGCAGATTACAAAATCTGCATGTAACGTAGAATATTTGGAACTTGGAGGGAGCTCACGTTTTCAAGAATTGTGGCTTGGTTCAATGCCTATCACAGACGCATGCTTCAATAATTTGAAGTCATTGGTTGTAGATGGGTGTGAATTTGTATCAGAAGTACTACCTTCTCATTTACTTCCTTTATTAAATAAGATGCAAAACTTGGAAGTTCGGAACTGTAGTTCTGTGAAAACCATATTTGCTATGAATATGGGACCGGAACTCCTCGCCCTCCCCCCCTTGAAGAAATTGGTTTTAGAGAAGCTGCCAAACTTAGAAAGTGTTTGGAATAAAGATCCTGATGATTGGGTTCCAAGGGTTCGACTTCTGCAGGAAATAAATGTTGCAGGGACTGAAGCAATTGCGAAACGAATAAATATGGAGTTAACATTCTCATGTTTGTCCTCATTGACGCTATTGGATTTGCCAAAGCTCAAGTGTTTCTACTGTTCACTACTTTGTGTAGAGTTAAAGACATTCATAGGGCAAGATCCACATGTTGAAGATCAAATCTGTGTCAAAGAGGTACTTAATTTCTTGTTTGGTGATGATAGGTACACCATTCCAACATTTTCAATGATCTCATTCTTGGTTTTTTTCAGTTCATCCTTTTCTTCATTTGAAGCAACATTTATCTTCAAGGTTTCCCTTAATTACATTATGTTGCTCGATCATGTTTGACGTGCTCTAACTTGCTTTTACTTCATTATTGATTTCTATCCCTAGGTTACTCCCAACTTAGACAGCCTGTCACTTGGTGAAAAAGAATTGAGGAAGATTTGGCATGGACAATGTCAGGGAAATCACTTGCACAAAGTAAAAGTTCTTGATTTGCAGGGATTTAATGTTGAGTCGGATGAATTGCCTTATGGATTTCTACAAAAGTTGCCCGACATGGAGAAGCTTGTAGTAAGTAATGGTTCCCTCAAGGTGATTTTCTGCTCTAAAAGACCTAATGTGGATTCCACTCAATTCCTATCACAACTNAAAACCTTGAAAGTAAGGAGTTGTTCCCGTTTAAGAAACTTAGTGCCATCTTCCATATGTTTCTCCAACTTGACACATTTGACTGTATTTGAATGCAATGATATGGTGCATTTGTTCACATCCTCAACAGCTAAAAGTTTGGCTCAACTCGAGGTGATGGACATATCCCAGTGTAAATCAATCCAAGAGATTGTTACTAAAGAGGGAGATGAACCGCATCATGATGAGATAATATTTGGGCAGCTCCAAGAGTTAAATCTTGAGTATTTAGCAAACCTGAGAAGCTTTTATAACGGGAGTTATACCTTAAGCTTCCCGTCTTTAGAGAAATTGTCTGTAATCAATTGCAGCAGGATGGATACTTTCTGTGCGGGTACCATAAATGCTAACAAGTTTTTAGAAATTACACTCAATTATTATGATACCCCATTGGAAGTTGATCTCAATTCTACCATCCATAAGGCTTTCGAGGCAACGGTATGTATTATTATTTTTATATGATAGAAACTTTTATTGAGCCATGTTATTTTATAGAAAATATATTAATACAAAAAGAGAATAATTTAGCTAGTTTTTCACCTCATGCTTCAATCCTAATAAAGCCTCTTACCATAATATCCCATTATCACATGACTTAGTTTAGTAAATCGGAATTTGTCAATTTGTTTTAAAATCAATAATTTGATTTCATTGGTTATATTATGGCAAAACTGAAATTTTTAAATGGACATAAGATGATTCGACGAAAAGAATAGGCCAAAATATAATTCAAAGTTTCTGGAAAAATAAGAAGATAAAAAAGCTGAAAACCCTATATATTAGATGGTTGGATTAATATGTCACAACTTACCATGATATCAAAGATAGTTTTGGAGTAACTTCATAACATCTCTACTAATTAATTTGACGTTTTTATTAATTATTGCTCGTTCAGCTTGTAGAATTTGTTATGGAAGCAAATTATTTGAAGCTTGTTGACACCCCGGAGGTTCATGAAATATGGCATGGTTCATTTCCTATCCCATTCAAGTGCTTCATCAATTTGAAGTCCTTGATTGTGGAAAGATGTGAATTCTTATCCAATGTAATACCGTGTCATATACTCGGCTTTCTATCTAACTTGAAGGAATTGGAAGTAAGGCAATGCGAATCTGTAAAAGCAATATTTGAAGTGAAAGATATTGCAAAAGACACAAAGAAGCCATCCTTTCACTTGCAGAAACTGACTCTTGAGCGGCTTCCAAATCTAGAACATGTCTGGGAATCAGATCCTTTGGAAGTAATTGGCCTAATAGAAAATCTCCAAGAAGTGTATGTTGATAGATGTGACAACCTTGAAAGGTTGTTTCCAGCATCAGTGTCCAAAAGTCTTGCGAAACTTGAGAAATTAGAAGTAAAACAGTGTGGTAGATTGGTGGAAATTGTTGCACAGAATGAAGAAGCCGCAGGAGCACCACCTAAAGAGTTTGTCTTGCCTTGTGTGACCTCCATAAAACTATGGCTTTTGCCGGAACTCAAGTGTTTTTACCCTGGACCACACAAGTTGGAGTGCCCCAAACTAAAACAAGTACAATTGTTCCATTGTGACAAGTTAAAGGCATTCACATGTGAGTCTCAAAGCATCCAAGAAGCACAATCAGAGAATCAAGTTGACAATCCTTTGTATCCGCAAGCTCTTTTCTTGACCGATAAGGTACTATTCATATCTGAAATTTTTTGGACATTTGTTTCTCTTTTAATTTTAGGGTGTCTTCATGATAATTAACCTAAAAGTTTTCTTAATTTAAAATCTCACAATAGTAAGAGTTGTACCTTACACAATATTCAAGGATTATCCACTATGCACGTATGAGATTTTAAATTAGAAGGATTTTTCAGCACATTACTTACATTTAACATTTCTATAATTTTAATTTATATTTGATAAATAGATATATAAGGTGACATACAAATATACATATCTTTGCATGTGTATCAATTGCACGTCTATCAATCAGAGCAAAATAATAGTTATTACTTAAAAAGTGTAACCATGTATCTATGTAGTAACTATGTAATAGTAATTGAGTTTAATTATTATGCACGGACAAAGTAAATTTGTTATACTTTGTCATTTAATCAAATTTTGTCATATAAGTTAAAATAGTTGACTCTCTCACCACTATTTAAAAATTTATTCATATGAAATGATTTGATTTGATGAACAGAAAAAAATTACATAACCAGTGCTTAACAATCAAGTTCATATTTATTACTGATAATAAAAAAATTGTAATTGTTATTAGTTAAAAGTGGTATCTTTCAACATTCACTACCATTATGCCCATCTGTTTCTTAATGTGTCCAGAGATGTCTACCCCCCTTTTTTATGTGAAAGTACACTTCTCTTATAGATATGTTAGCTCCTATTAAATGATGATGGTAATAAGGCATATAAAATTAAATAATGAAATTATGTTAAATTCAAACCTTTTTTACAACTTTAATTTGTAATGCTTTTTTTATTTTCAACTCCTCTATTTGTACACTTTAAAAATAGTCATTTAGCAGCCACCCAATAAAAAAATAAACATTACACAATAGAAAAAGAAACATCACATAATAGAGAAACAAGCATTGTCAAACACATAAAACAAGTAATATTACGCACACATAAAGGTTCAATGACTTTTTTTTTTTTGGATAATTTACACTTCACACAACCCAGATTTGGAGGAGTGAAGGGGCCATAAGCCAGACACTACATTGCATCAAGCTAGCTTGGTATAAGAAATTAACAAGAATTACATCATAGTTCACACTACGATCTATAGTATGAATCCCCAACAACACCATCCATAGCATAACCATGAAGTCAATAACCATCACCTGTCCTAATTAACTAAAAGATGATGCTAGAATTCCAAAATTCCAATAATCAATGACATTGTTTGTTTTATTGATTTGTAGTAAACATTAAACTCACGTGTGCACGGGCACGCAAAAATGTCCAGTGTCAATGTTTGTTTATTTACGTTGTAGTGTTGTTTCTTTGTTAGGTGGCTATTAAGTGAATATTTTTGAGATGTACAAATAGCATTTCTCTTACCATTGTACCTAGAGTCAGAAATTAGTAAATTAACTTTAGCAAGAACACTCGACAATTATTCGTTGTCATTTCTTGTTGCAAACAGTTGTAACTATTAGTGTCATTATGACATCATCATCTATGTCTTGGTTTTTCTCTGTAGATCATTCCCTGCTTGGAGTTTCTGGGAATCAGCAAGGAAATGGCCATGATAATCTGTGGTGGCAAGTTTCATGAAAACCTCATGCACAAATTAGAAGCTCTTCAGTTGCAATGCTTTCATGATGATTCAGACCCTTTTCCATATGAGTTACTTCAAAAGGTTCCCAACATAGAAAAGCTTGCAGTGAGATGCAGCTCCTTCAAAGAGATATTCTATGCTAAAAGACCTAACATTGATTGTGCTGAGGAAATCCTTTCACATCTAAAATGCTTGCAATTGAGTTCCCTTTCTGAGCTAAATTCCATTGGGTTGGAGCATTCTTGGGTGGACCCCATCTCTCAAAAACTTGAACAAATACAAATAGATGAATGTCATTGTTTAAGGAGCATAGTATCATCCAAGGTTTCATTCTCAGGCTTAACAGATCTGAATGTTTCTCAATGTCGCGGGCTCTTGTATTTGTTTACACCCTTAACCACCACAACTTTGCTTCAACTGAAGAACATGTCAGTCAGAAATTGTGAATCATTAGAAGAAATAGTGATGTCTGAAGGAGTAGAGGAATCATCATCAAATATTAATGAAGAGAAAATAATAATATTCAAGAAACTTAAAACTCTGTCTCTTCACTCTCTGCCAAAGCTTGGAAGGTTT
>QANU01108652.1:0-18419 GCA_003254905.1 Nissolia schottii
AAAATAACCGACGGTAATGTTGGGACGGTAATAGTCATATTTCTAGTAGTGGTAATCAATGTTATTAGTATTAGTGTAGACAATAAATGATTTAAGTGATTAGTGAGGAATAAGGAGGTAAACAGGTGAGGGAAGCTAAGCACTAACGATCAATGGTCAAATCGTGTCATTCAAAGGGGGAAAGGAATTTCCATATAGCAATGATTTTAGAAACTTGAGTCTTCAATTTCTTATTTCTTATGATTCTTAAGTTTGTGTCACTTCTATTCTGTTTAGTACACTCATGTTTTGACTTTTGTATTGTCATCTATATTATACTTGAGATCCTTTATTCAAATTCATTTTGATTTTGATTTTGCAATTAGTCAGTACATCTTTTACTTTTTTTTCTTTTTCTGTACACTTAATATGCATGCAAAACCTTAACTTTGCTTGTTTGATTCTCATCACCTTAGAACACTACCGTTTTCCCTTGCATCTTCACAATTGTATTTTTCTTCATTTGATTCAATTGATTTGCATCGTAAGATGAAGTTAAAAAATAAAATCAAATAAAAATAAGTTGCATTTTGCGTTCTCTCTTGTTGTATGGTTATTTTTACTCCTTTTTGTATTTTTGAGCAAAAAAATTGAAGAAAAGCTAATGATTTGATGTGTATTGAATGGCGATTGCAGTTAGGGAGCAACATGTTGCTATTGTCCTTAGAAATTCTTCAGGATGTTTGGTTCAATGAACCATACGTGTTGCAAAATTTGTGAGTTGTAACTCTCTTTTATGCCATAGAAGTGATAAATTTGTGAGTTTTGTTATCTCAGGTAACTAGGCTTTAAATGAAACCATTTATGATCGCATTTGTGATTTGGCCAAACCAAATTTAGCCAAGAAACTATGGGATTTCAGCATGAAATTAATTGAGTAGAAGAATAATACCTTATAGCATTTGTCAATGAATGTGACATTTTTCCTTAGTGATTAATAAAACATTCTATGCCCATGTGCTAGCATAGAATCTGTTATATATGTAATGTTGTGAAGAACATTATAAGAAAGCTTCAATGTTTATTAAATGGTAAATTGAAATCTCGATCATTAATTTCTTATGAATGGTTGTTTCGTATGTGCCACAACTCATTCCTTTTTCTTTCATTGGCTTGCATTAACATTTGAACATTTAGTCTCCTTTTTCATTGTGACATCTTACTCTCAACTTTTTAAATAGTTATTGGAGACTTCAAATTTCAGTTTATCAGATCATGTTCTAATTACATGTCAAAATATAACTCTGAGATTTAATCCATTAAAATTTTACAATTGACTTATATTAGCTGATGTTTTATACTTTTTCTAATATTATGGGACAAATAATGATTCATTCCATTTAATATTTTCAATGTATTGTCGTAGCGCCTCTAAATTCTAATGGTTTCCTACACAGGCTGAAGAGTTGAGGAAATCTCTTTGAGCAAAAGGAAGTCCCAGCTGAAGTGTATGTCGGCATGCGTTACGGGCATCCATTCACTCAAAAAGCTACTAAATAGGCATTTGATTATCTCATTCTTAGTTCAAATTGTGGGATTTGATATCTTTGATTATGAACATGCCAATGGTGGGCTTTCTTCCCTGTTATTGCCCTAGATTTGAGTTAAAAGATGTTGCTACATCTACATGCTTCATATTCTAAATGGCTCAATGGTTTCAGATTCACAACTTCAATCTTCAATGGTATCTTCTACTGATGTTTCTCTTTGATAATTTCATATTCATAAATTGTTTAAATTGTCTAAGCATAGCTAAAAACTATGTTGCGTACAGAGTATTTTTTTGTGTTTGTCAATCATTTGAAACAAGTCTCATTTGAAATAAGTCTAGAGTGTCTTTTGTACATGGTTTACCTCATAATATATGGACTTGCATCAAATGTCTCTCTTTCCAAGCATACTTGAAAACTTTGCTGCATATAATATGATTTTGTGTTTGTCAATCATTTGACAGACCATCAGCCACTTTTTCATATAGAGATAATCAAATTGGCATTGGTTTTTACAAGTGATTGGATCTGATAAAATTCTACTTGGCAAAAAAAAATGGAAGCTTTTAAAAGTAGCATATATCCTTTTTTTTCACATACCCAAAGTGATTCAAATTTCAGAACCATTTTTTGTTGTGAATGAACATATATAAATGGATGCATTGAGTTCATTTGTACATGCAGAAGATCCTCTTTCCAGTGTCACTTCATCTTCGTGGCTTTTGATGTTATGCTTATAGTTAATGTAAGATGTGCTCTATATGTTAATAAGGCCTTGCATTTATAGTTTATAGATTGAATAGGCCTTCCACAGTTCATTTATCGAAGATGTATTCATAAATTTGAATCACCATGTCACCTATCATTTAGTTCCTCAACCAATTTAAATATCTTACTAAATTGTTTTCTTGATAATTTTGGCAATTATTTAGATCTTCATATGTTGTACTCAGAAATTTTGACACTGCTAGCAGCAATGACACAAAGATATAATAATCTTTCTGAGGTAAATGCTTCGAAGCTTGGGTATATCTTGGATTAAAGCCCTTTTTGGATTCATGTTAGTTATATGTAGTTTTCAAATTCTCATTGTCATATGGTTTCCCGTAGTTAAATAACTTTAATATCAAAACTTTTTATATCATGTCCATATGACTTTTCCACTTAGCCATGCTTCTAATTAATACACATAAGTTAGCTTTGGGACAAATTTAAAATAAGATAATTCATTGTTCTTAATGAGTCTGAGACAAATAAGAAATGGTCTAGCAAAGTTAATTTGTCATATGGGTTTTTTTTTTCTTCTGAAGGATAAGAGAGCGTTGAATTTGTACTTTCTCAGAAATATCTGAAATTTCTATTTATTTTTCTATTTTAAGTGGTAAGTCTTATGGAAAAGTGCAATTATGATGAAAAATATCTTAAATTTTTGTTTATTGTTCTATTTTTCTATATTGTGACTATTATAATATATATTTGAATCCATAGATCTGTATGTTATCTTTTTATTATGTTCACTTACATTTTTGGGTAGGTTGATAAAATTTTACCTCTTCTCATTCACCTTTTTTTACGCTATTGTGTGACTTATAATGCATTGGATGACAACAATCAGGGGAATAATTCACTTTGAAATACCTGCAAGATAAGGAACTGGCAAGGGAAACAATCATTAACATAGATGTGATTTCAGTTTATGCTTTCATATAAGAGAACAATATTTCCCATTCAGTTTCATAATCTTTGAAATACCTGCTAAGAATTGCCCTTGCATGTTTTGAATGATGGTTTTCATTGTGATGATAAGGGAAACTTGAAAGATTGGTGATAGGTTTGAGTTCTCAAAGCAAGGTTTGAGTTCTCAAAGCAATGAAGGTAAAGAGATGAGGAAAAGTGAGAATTTGTAGGATCAACTAACAAAAGTAAACCATCTACTACTATTTTTCTATTTTTTCATACAGAGTCCTATGTTTATGTTGTGATCTTTCAATGTCTGGATTAATAGCTCCCCTATGGTTCTGTTAGTAACATGAATATCTAAATGTAACGATATATGGGCAATGAATTGTTCAAGTGGATATTAGTTGAATTTTTATTTTCAATTATGTTGAGTATTTTTTGGAGGGGAAGGGGGATGAAGGTTGGAGGGGAAGGCGGATGAAGGCTGCGTTTGTATTTTTGGGGGGGGGGAAGGGGGATTGTCTTTTATCAGCTTACCGTTGTTAATGTTTATTTTACACATAAAAATAAAATCTAAACATTGTGCATCATAAGTCGGTGATTCGATTAGTTTTGGACCCAACAACAACGAACTTAGATGCGTTGAGGTTGCTGCTGTAATTACTTGGTATGCTATTGATGAATGTTTTATATGTTATAGCCACAAGTAGGGAATGCTTTTATGTATATTAGCCCTACTCAATAGTTTTTGAAGAGGCCACCCTTAAATCTAGCAAAAGGTGTTTCAAAAGTACACTTGCTTTTCGTAATTGCACAACCTTTCAGTAGTTTTTAAGGGGAAGGATTTAAAGGTAGGATCTATCACGAACTTATTATTTTGATGTGGACTGATTAGTTAATTGCATTTGTTTCAATGGGAGAACCAAGAGGACAAAACAATGTAAGTATTCTATGAGGTTTTATCAGCATTGGAAACATTCTTTTAGTTATTTAGAATATAGTTTAGTTACTCTCTCAGTTAGAATATAGTATTCTATGATATAGTTTAATATTTAGAATATAATATTCTATGATATAGTTTAGTTGAAAATCTCCATTGACAACACAATTGCATCTGATACTATTAGCTTTAGTTATTAGTGATTCAATAAACCAGTCGTGATTAATCCCTCAGTGGTTGATCATAACATTGTGTAGTTAAGTCTTTTGGTCCAAATATAAAGAATTTCACTACGTGTTATTTGATTTGTAAGTCTGGATCAAGTCATTCCAATGCCAGAAATAGCCACAACTTAATCATCGACATACTACGTTTAGTATTTAACTTTGTGTAATGAACTATGATTATATGATTATCTATTTTGTTCTCGGAGTGTTGCCAAACTTTCATTGTAGCTGAGTTGGAACAATATAATATTAAATATGATGTACAATTATCATTAGGATATATGTATGTACTTCATGGATATCTCATTAAGTGTTTGTTAGTCAATAATTAACTTAAATTTAATAAAGATATTCCTTTTTTTTGCTATATTATAAATATTAAAATCACTCCGCGCATTGCGCGGGTATAGAATCTAGTTGACGGAAAAGCAAGACTTTGGACATTGTTTGATACATCGTATAAAATAACACGTGATAATATTAGACATGATAATATACAATTTGATAATATAATATAATAAATATATTGTATAAATTTATATATTATCATGTATTTGGTGCTCCACATATAATTATATGATTTTATCTTATTTAATCTTTGTAGTATTAATTTATAATTAATACTAAAACAAAAAAATAGAAAACAAGCATTTTTTGAAACATAATCTCTCATGGTTATTTAAAAAAAATCAGAGAAACCTAGAATAATATTCAACATTTTTCAAACAAATTATTATAAAAAATACAAATAATATTCAACACTTTCCAAACCTAGATAATGCAATGATGATGATTGGTGATTATACGATGATGAAAAAGAAAAAATGAGACGAGTAAGAATATTTTAAGATTGAGTAAACAAAAATTACACTATTAAACTTAATCAGACTTTAGGAAATATGATAAATTAATAAGACAATCATATAATAAAAATGGATAAAATGACTGTATAAAATTTTACACCAAACATATAATAAAAAATTATTTTATAATATTAATTAATATTATCGAGTTTTATATAACGTAATAAACGGAACATTCTTCTACATTTTCACGTTATGGTTAGAGAAATCAATGTTGTATAAACACATTGAGCAAGGATTCAAAATTTTACTTTAAAGGGTAAAATGAGTGTTTTCACCATTAGATCATTAAAACAAACAATGAACTTTATTAAATCTGAGTTCAGTATTACCACGAGCTTAGTAATATAATATAATAGTTATTAAATATAAATAAAAATAAAAGTGAACAACTTTTAGTATATTTATGTACATATTGTTTTGATAAATATAAAAGGTTAATTATTATTATATTGATTTATATTATTTTAAATTCGAACATATAAATTTATGACAAAATCATATGAGATTAAAATGGTTATTTAATATTATTATCTGTTTCTTTTCTTCCACATTTTTTTACTCAACCAAACAAACAAAAAAAAGATCAATTTTCTTTTATTTTCTTTTCCCTCTTTTTCTTCAACCAAACATACTTAAAAAAAAAAATAAATTAAAATTCATTCATCTTCTTTCTTTTCAATTTTTTTGCCCTTTCGCCAAACACATTGCCAAAACTTATTTTAAGCCGATTAAAGAAAAAAAGAGAGTGAATAATCCTGACCAGTCCACGCGCGTAATCCAGCACAAGTCAGTTCAACATCCTTCTCCAAAATATATCCCATTCTTCTTCAGCTCACATCACTCACTCTAACTGCCACTGCCACCGGAGAACTGATGGGCCACCTTCTGAATCTGCTCCGTGGAACAGTCTCTTTAAACAGCCCAAGTTTCAATGGCTGCCCCAACCCCAAGCTGCTCGAGCACAAGACGTGCTTTAATGCTGGAAAGTTTGCCAAGTTTCGCAAGTGTTACGGTGCCCCACTCGCCGTGGAAGGTTTGTTTTGTGCGTGATGGAACTTTTTTGTAATTGCTATTCTTTCTCCCTTCTCTGCGTCCCGTGATTTATCTGATGTTATTTCTGACAGGCTGTGGAGAGTTATTAGGTCATGTTGAGGGCTCAATTAACCGTAAGGTATCGACGTTTTGTGCTACAGAGTGCAATCTTAGGCTCTGATCAATGCTTCTACTTAATTTTTTAACATTTTGAAGTTTAATTTTACTATTGATGTGCTTGTGGGGGGAATGGCCCCGTAGTTTTGTTTGATCTGATAAGTTGGAAGAAGGTGGAGAGACAGGCTGTGTGAGGGAGGGAGTAAGATGCAGAGAAAGATAGGAAGCGAGTGCATGTAAGTTTTGAGGCTCTGGTTTTCTCTCTCAGGGACCAACCTAGAAGCTTAGGCTGTTAGATTGCAAGCGAGGGACACGGTTTTATGTCTAACATGGCTCCCCTCACACAAAAGCCCTCTGGGCATGAAGTGCTGAGATTTAATTTAAATGTGGAAGGTTACGGAATGAAGTCTTGATCACGAGGTCTTGAGTGCTTTGATACCGCGTCGAGATCCGACTGTTCTAAAAGCGTAAGTTGTGAGGTGCATGCCCCGGAATGATCTTGTGTCTTTAACACCAGACAGCAATGCACTCACATAGAAACAATCTTGGCTAAATGTTTATTGGCACTAATGTAGAAATAGATAGGCTTTGGTTGTTTGGTCGCAAATTTCCCCCCTCCCCCCCTATTTGTGGTTTGAGTTTTATAACTTTTATTTGTCTTAAATTCTGAAAAATCAAATCTCAATGAGTGTCATATATCATAACTAGTTAGAATGTGTTAGATACAACTATTTTGCTGTGGCACTAAATATGAAGGTTTTACTTTTAGATTTTCATTAGTAATGGAGAAGAGTTGAATGGTATTCCTCATGTACAAACTCTTAGAGAATTTCCTAGGGAGGAGCTTTTGGGAAAAGTCGTCATGGTCAGATTTGATTCTAATGCATTACTCAAGCCAGAGCGTGACCGGAAGAATCAATCAGCTGTTAATGCACTGTTTACAATTAAGTATTTATATGATGCTGGAGCAAAGGTCATCCTGGTCAGTGATTGGAATATGAATACTTCAGTACTTCTTCGTGCAGCGTCAGTTGCAGGTACATTAAGGCTTTTCTTGTAATCCTTTGCTTAGTTCTGACTTTGAAGTTTGGCTATTATACAAACTGTTATAGCAATTCCATTTTACTCCGTGGACAAAAAGATGGGAAAATCATCTAATATTGACGAATGAAGATGTAATCAATAAGGGCATTGAAATTTACAAATTGTTTCTCCTATATAAGTGACCTTTCGTGTTTGATAATTGATGATCTCTACTACAGATTTTTTATCAGCAATTCTGCAAATACAAGTTGTTCAACTGCAAGGCATTTCTTGTAACAAGCTATCGAAGATAAAAGGCCTCAAAAAAGAGAATATTTATCTTTATGATAATCTCTCTGATTTTAAAGAGGAAGTCGCCAATTGTTTGGGGTTTGCCAGAGAATTATCATCAGGCGTTGATATCTTTGTCAACGACTCTTTCTCCAACTCTCATAAAGTTCTAGCATCAACTGTTGGTGTTACACGTTTCTGCTATGCCTGTATAGCTGGTTTTCATTTTGAGGAGAGGCTTTGCCTACTGAAGAATGTTGCAGAAGCCAGCAGGAAACCATACATTGCAATTGTATGTCTCAACTGCTCATGTAGCATTGGATATGAGAAATGACTCTTTCACTCAAGACAGCCTCATTTTCTTTTATCGATAAATTTATTCATTGTTTATTTCTCATACAATCCAGATTGGAGGGGGTAATCTCTATGATAAAGCAGCTTCCTTTCAGTTTTTAGCTTCCAGATGCCAGGGCTTTGTCTTTGTTGGAATGATGTCATTTCAAGTAATGCACGCATTAGGAGTATCAGTGCCTCTTAATTTGGTGGACCGTAAGGCATTAAATGAAGCTCTAGATATAGTGAGACTTGCTCAAGATAGAAATGTGCAGATTCTGTATCCAAAAGATTTTTGGTGTCAGAATAAATGTGATCCTAAGCTGCAAGTGTTTCCTTCTCATGGAATTTTGGACGGTGAGCTTTTTTCTTCAAATTGATCATTAGGTTGTGACGCTTGGATTTTGAGTCTGACTTGATTTTATCCAGTAGATGAAAACAATCCAAATTTGATTTTGACCTAGGGTGGGTGCCTGTTGACCTTGGACCTGCATCATTGAACGAAATAGGTTCCTTTCTTACAAATTGTCAGGTTCGTAGCAGTTTATTTTTATGTTGAGTTCATAAGCATCTGTTGGTTAACTTCTTACCATGTATTAAAATATCTTAAGACACCTAAAGACATTTGGGTTGATTAATCGTTTGTGTTCTTAGGATGGCGAATATATTAAAATTAGCCTTTCATTCCTGCAGCTTATTTGCTAATTTTAATTCAAGTTTGCACATGTGACTTTTTTCAATAGTGATTTTTCCATTTTAAGATATTGGATTCTACATCCATTCTGAATGTCACAAGGCACCATCTATCATTTTTCTTTGAATCCTTGCAGAAAATCATTTGGATTGGTCCGGTGAAATTTGCTGATTCAAATAACCATACAAATGGGGCATCTAAATTGGCCAAAATTCTTGATAAACTAAGCCAAAGCAACTGTAAAATTACTGTTGCTGGGACCATGGCATGCCATCTAATGAGTCAGGAAAGAAGTTCGATGTCCGTTATAAGTATGGTCGAGAATGCCTCAGTTGTATGGGAATTTCTCAAAGGAAGGAAGCTCCCTGGTGTTATGGCTGTTGACAGAGTATGTTTTAACAAAGTCTATTTTTGTATATCACTCTTCAACAACATATCATGAGAATGATACACTATCTTCTTCAAAACTTATTTTGCATAAACTATCTTGCATGAATGCATGCCTCTTGCGCTTGAATTGTATATGGCTTTTGCTTCTAGTATGTCTGGATATGACATTACTCTCTTGAGATTATATTAAACTCCTGATGTTAGTTTTCTCTGATAAAATAACATGGTGGCAAAATGCATTAATTTTTATGCTATGATCTGGTTAGAGCCAAAATATGTAGATGATGTCCCTTAGAAGCAAATGTATTTTTGTTCTTCAATTTCCAAATTTCTAAATTGGAATAAGAAAAGTTGGTGCACAATATTTTTACAAGCATATTAAGTGATGGATGAAGAAGTACAAAATTATTTTCCTATAGCAATTCTTGTAGAGAAATGTGATTAAGATCTAAGTATATTAAGACAACATTGATACTGTGGCCCAAGTATCTCGGAGATATTATTCAAAATGATAGAGAGATAGAGGGAGATGTAAACCATAGTATCCTAGCTAGTTGGACGAAATGGAGGGGTGCTTCAGGGGTTTTATGTGATAAAGGAGTACTACTCAAGCTTAAGGGAAAATTCTATTATACAATTGTGAGACCAACGATGTTATATGAAACTGAGTGTTAGGCTGTAAAAATCCAATATGAAAATAGATTACATGTTGCGGAAATGAGGATGTTGCATTGGATGGGTGAACATACTACACAAGATAAGATTAGAAATGAATGCATTAGAGAGAAAGTTGGGGTAGTGTCTATTATGGAAAAGATGGTAGAATCTCGCTGTTGAGATATGTTAGATTATGTACATATTTTTTTTTTCTATATTTTCCAGATGTAATTAAGGATATGATTAGATGTGAATATTTTATTTTAGGCAATTTAGTATTTAGCAATAACGGTAGAATGGCTATATATTGTAAATCATTTTGTACTCTGTTACACACCCTCCCGTTGCTGTAACCGAAGTTGCTGGAAAAGGAAAGGAAATAATTCATTTCCCTCAGCATTATTCTAGAAGAAAGAGCCGAATTAGGAGGGAAATTAATTCAGAATAATATCTGAATTATTAAGCCATAAAATCTGATTTGTTAACAAATCAGTAGAGAATAATTTAGTTGAGAATTATTAGGGAAGGAGAGATATTAGGAAGAAATAATGGCCAACCCATGATTATCTCTCACAAATTAGTATAAGTGAGATTTTTTGGGGAGGAGAAGAGCATTCAGAATTTTAGACAGAACTAGGGGACTAAGGGATCCATCAATTCCCAGGATTATTATTCTGTTTTCATTTGTTAATTTCGCAGCCCTTGGGCCAGCATTTTGTGTTCTGCACCGACATTCCCCACTGGAATTCGGTCATTATCAATAATATATCAGTATTTTCAGCAAGCACTTGTAATTGATACCAGTTCTTACATACTCTAACAAGGTGTGAAAAATACATTCAGTTTACACACATATTCTATGATATTTTCTTTCCACTCTCGCCTTAGATGGTTTGGATATGTGAAGAGAAGACTTGAAGAAGCACCAATAAGAAGAGTATATCACATGAAGGTAGCTTATTAGTTAGAGGTAGAGGGGAGACCTGGAAAAACTACAGAGGAAACTATTCGGAGAAATTTAGAGGTTAATGACTTGAATGCAAACATGGTCCAAGACAGAGCAATATGGCGTTGTTTGATCCATATAGTTGACCTCACAGAGTGTCACAAGGCTTAGTTGTTGTGTTGTTACTGTGGCCCAAAAGTAGTGAAATAATTAACTTCGTACCAGGAAAAAGGGTAATTAATTTGACTTTCAATTTTCTATAACATCAAACCAGTAATTGTGCTAGCTATATATATATATATATATCAATTAATGCTGATGAACGAACACACTTGGACCTTTTCTATTGGATGACCTGAGATCTTGTGTCAGTTGGACCTCATAGTTCATACATGGCTACCCATACTGTGAATGAAAAAAGATAATTAATATACAAAAAGTACTATAAGCATTTGTTTCTTTTCTTTTTTTCATTTTTTTCCCCATAAACAGCTGATATTAACCTCTAATTTAATTGTGATGATGAATCTGATCTTGCTTTGAGCAACTCAAAGCATTACAACGTACTGCATAATGATATTATTACAGCTTATGGTAGTTACATTTTGCAGGCATACCCATTTGAAATCAACTGGAAGGAGATGTATTCTGACCCAGCGCAGCCTCTGGTTGTTGATATTGGAAGTGGTATTTTTTTTGTGTGTATAATGTTTACTAAACAAATTTTTAGTAACACTATGCAAATGAAATTATATGATGTGAAGTTCTCAAGAACTATGAAATATATGAGCCGTTGATCTGAACATATTGTCATTACATAATATTATGGCTTTTCAGAATCAAATTATTGAACTTATCCTTTTAACCATAATATTGTAGTAAGGCAGTTCCTGAGTTTAGTAACAAAATAAGAGGGAGGCGGGGGGTCAAAGAGGGCACATGTTAGTTATTCTTTTTTATATAAATGACAGGTAATGGGCTTTTTCTTCTAGAGATGGCTAGAAGGAGGCAAGATTTAAACTTCCTTGGTTTGGAGATTAATGAAAAGGTTCCATACTTGCTATATCCCCTCCCTTGTACGCTGTCAATTTTTTTGCTACAAGTATGCTTCTTTATGTTTCTTAATGATCAAACATCTTTTTCAGCTTGTTTTGCACTGTCTGGACTCTGTTCATCAATTTGGCTTAAAGAACGGGTAACACTTGCTATCAAAGTAGAAATACAATCAGCATCTGTTTGGAATTTACTTGGACACGATAAAATTGAATTTATCTTAATTAAATGTTAAGTGAAGGCACTAAAACATTCTGGGCTTATTCTAAGGGCACATTCAAATACAATCATGCATCACGGATTTTCTTGTTCCTTCACAGCTTTTATTTTTGTTTTGATGGGCAAGTTCTTTCATGGTTAAAATGTTTTTCTCTCATTTAACTTTGTCGGCTTTGGTTCGTTGGTTTCTCTGTTTTAGGTACTTCCTTGCTACTAATGCAACGTCAACATTCCGGTCCATTGTTTCCACTTACCCAGGAGAGTTAGTTCTTGTTTCAATTCAGGTCAAGCTTAAATTCCATGATGTATTTAGTTCTAGCATCGTTTTCTTTTGTCATTTAAAGTCACCACTGATGTGCTTGGTATACTGAAGAGTCGAAAGATGATTGCTGAAGCATAAAATGTTTACTTCCCTGCCTCCAACACGTCCCAAAAGGAAATTATTACTTCAGTTCAGGATTATATTCTTACCCTGATTTTTAATAATGATTATGCTTTGATTGAATCCTTACTCATCAGTTTTTTTACCCCATATTTATATCTGGTTAAAGCTTAGAATATAAAAAAGGAACTGACCCCTGTATCAAGACTTGGGACTTGGGACTTGGGAGTGACATTGACGTTTTAGATTATACTTTAGTTTTCTGCACGACGTGTCTCAACAAATCAACAATAAAAGCATTATGGCCACAACCATCTTATTCCACATCACACAACAACAAAGCCCATTTTACATCATACTTGTTAAAATAAGATAAAATTAACAGAGACAATAAGAGCTACAAACCATCTATTGACACTAGTACACCCTTACTTTCTATTCTTGACAATTTTTGGGTGTCCTGTTTGTGCTATTAATGCTCTCATGTGTACACTCCGTTTGTCACTGCCACCATTGCTCCAATGAATGTATTTACAGCACATTAGCCCTGCTATTAGTGACATCACCTTTATGGGCGTCATTTGTCCTATGATAACTTCTATGCACTACTATCACCAATAAGCAATCCCTTGGACATAGCTAGCTTACAGCAGCTACTGCAATGGTACTGCTTTCATCCCCTCCAATGTTCTGACGGCCACTTAATTCTTAAGTGTTTGCTACTCATCTTTTTCCAGGGTCATGATGATACTAACTTGTAAACAGTGAAACAACTACTGTGCTTAATTTATACAATTTTTCATATTCTATTTTAGGCAAAAATCTGCTGGTTGGTGAGAGAGGTCTAATAAAGTGGAGGGAGTGTTCATACTTATATGTGCTAATCAATCTACTAATAATATTGTTGCCAATTAGTGGCCTAGTTTTTCTTTTTCCCATTGATATTATCTCTTAGAATAGATTGTTCGTTGTTTGATGTCACAATTTACCCTACTTGGGTGGTTAACCTCTGAGAAAAACTGCTATCAAAATAACTATTTCACTATAAGAACATAGCTACTAGGGTCTCAACCTTGTTTTTATTCCTTATGGTAACTGAGTCATTTGGAGTAAGTAATGAGTAATCACATCTTTGTTTATGCAATCCTCGTTCTTTCTCGTCAACTACGAAGACTTTATCTTAATTTTGGCATTTTTCTCTGTAGTGTCCAAACCCTGATTTCAATAAACCTGAGCATAGATGGAGAATGCTGCGGAGATCTTTGATTGAAGCAGTGGTGGATTGCCTGGCATCTGATGGGAAGGTAATTATGGAGGAGTTCTACTTGTGCTTCCTTGATCACTTTGCAGTTAATGATCTGTCTGTCCACATAATCTTATAAAACGCCATTGCTTGTCACATCTGAGCGGCGAGCAGTGGACCTTAGAGTGCAGGAAAATAGTTGTTCACTGTATTTCCCTGGTTAGCAAAACTTTGTGATGCTGAGCAGTGACTTATTGCTCTTGTTCACTGATTAGTTCGAGTCTATTTATATCTATGCTTATTTACTTTGTTGATGTCAACCAGGTCTTCCTGCAATCTGATGTAGAATCTGTAGCAGTGAGAATGAAAGAACAATTTTTGAGATATGGCAAGGGTAAGCTTGACCTGGTGCATAGTCAATGCAATGGCCAAAGTGGGTGGCTTGAGGAGAACCCATTTGGGGTTAGGTCAGATTGGGAAATACACGTCTTGGAGCGCGGGGCCCCTATGTACCGAATGATGTTTACTAAATCATCTGATATTAATGAGGTTTCAGTTGCAAATTACCAAACTCAAAAAGCTGGCTAATCTGTCAACCCTCTAAAGGATTGCTGTTTGGCAGAATATAACACAGCCATTGGTTTCTCCGTGCAAGGTTATGTTGTAGTTAATATGATCTGCAACACGATTCATTATGAATTTTATCTTATTATGAGATGGAGCAGTTGATTCATCGCTAGTGTTCATCCGGCTAGCATCGAAGAGTTTTAAGTCATTACAATTTGGGGAGTGCTGTGCTGAATTTTTTGTGATTAGCACAACAAAATATTTAGTAAGGGATTCCACCTTATTGTGCAATGTGCATATGATTCCTTAAATCCAAGATATCTCCTCCAAGGTTGGATGTAGAAGCTAACCAAAGAAGTCAAAGCTGTGGATAAAGATGTCCCAAGTTAGAAGTATTGTTTATATTTGTAATGAAAGTATAAGAGGCCTAGAGAATCATAATTTCTATATATGGTATTTTGACCTGGATATCCTCGCATTAGAATACTAATCCTTTGGTAACGTTGCCCGCCTAGTAATTGCATTTTTTGAAGGTTTAAATCTTTGTCATCTTCGTGGTACATATCACTGCATCAAATCTTAGTTAAATTTTATGCATGGTATCGTAACATTTCAAGCACAATTCATTTGTTCTGGTGCTGCATGCACATACATTTTATTCGGTTTGAAAGATACAAGTCATGTATGGGATGCTAAAACTAACGTTTTAGTTTGACAATAACACCAACTTCTACGATAGTGGAAAATTTATGAACTTTACACAGAAGACAGCTACAGAATATTATCTCAATCACGTGAAGTAGAAAATCTGGGCATCTTGCTGCGGATTGTTACACTTCTCCTCTTATCCTTGCTGTGTTGGATCAAGTGCTTTTCACTAAAAGTCAAAAGTTGCAAGTTTATTTCCTTACTCTTATCATAGTCACATTAAGCTTAAAGTAGTGTTTGGAGTGAAAAGAAACGAAAGTTGAATTGATTTGATTCATAAATCAAATCAACTTCTATTGAGATATTGGGGGACTCGAATCATTGACCTGATATTGCCGGATTTAAATCATTGATTTGAGGGGTTGCACCTATTACGGACACATTGAGTTTAGATGTTAAACTTATTAAATGGTAAAGGTAATTTTAGTAAAATGAAGTTAAACTCTTGCTTCAGATTATAAGCTCTTCAACCTAAATATCGTTGTTGCATGTGACTCTCTCCCCTTATCTCGGTTGACCAAAAATAAGTCTTACCCTACGCTCCAAAAACAAGTGACCAGATGCTACTTTATTAAATATATGATATGTTGATATTATATAGAGACGGTACACTTCAGTATGCTCTAATATAGTAATTAATAAAATTTTATACAAATTAGTTAAAATATCACAAATTAAAAAATTTATAAATGATAATATATTGTAATAAATTCAAGTATGGTTCAATAATTCTCTCTGAATTAATTTATCAACTCATATTTTTTCCTTGACACATGGGTCAAATCAGCCTATTTCTTTTTTCTTTTTCCAAGCCTACTTAATCAACCCATGTTTAATATAAGTTGGGAGGTTAAGTCCACTAGGCTCATTATTTATCTATGTAGTCTTTCTACACTAACTTAGCAACCGCCTACCTAGGCTCATTAATCCATTTTTTGTTTAGGGGTTTTTTGGTATATATTTTGTCTTTTGGTGGCTGATGGTGGTTGTGCTAGTTTCCAGTACCTTATTGGTATCTTTTTTTTGGGTTCCTTGTAACATTTCCTATTCCCTCACTCGTGTCTTGTGTTGTAGTGCGTGAAAATTATAAAATACAATGTATAAGAAACTTAAAACAAGTTTTATTGTTTCGTCCTTTTTGACAATGGAGGTTGACAATGGAGGTAACCAGGAGTAAAGATAGTAAATTAATAAGTTCAATTGCACTCAAATTATATCTAGTACCATCATCAATATTTTTGTGTATTCACTTATATATTATTATGATGTGCAATTAATTAGAAAATGTAGGTCAGCTTCCTTAATAGAAATCTCAACCTCAAGACACCAAGATTCAACAAAGGTCAGTTGACTAGTCGATGTGGATCCACATCCGTTTCGAGCAAACCTACTAAGTAATATAATTTCGACTTTATTGATTATATTATCTTGTGCAAGTCTAGTTTATTCATTTAATTCTAGGCTGAGCTTTCGCAGCGACTCGAGCAGGCCATGTCCTAACAAGACCAACAGCAAGGTGGGGCTGCTAAATGCCGACCTATTGATGAGGACTATTGGGATTTGCAGCTGAATTTTCAGCAATTTGAGGGGTTTTGACATTTAGGTGGGTTTTGGGGTAAAAATTTCCGAATATATGGGTTGGAATGAGAAATTACAAAAGTGTGGGGCAAATTTCTGAAATCGCCACTATGTAAGGCGATTTCAGACTTAAAATAAAAATAAAAATTCAAAAGTCTGAAATCGCCATAGGGGGTGATGATTTCAGACTTAAAATAAAATGGCGATTTCAGACTGTAAAAAAAGTAAAAAAAAAAATTCAAATGTCTGAAATCGTCTTTTGAATGGACTATATTATAGGATTACAAGTTCATTAAGATCATAGATATGTAAAAAATCCGCAATTTGATGTCAAGAACTCCTTTCTAGGGACCTAGAAGAGGAAATCTATATGGAAGTTCCACCAAGATGCTACGTAAATTTTGTCAATATACTATTCCGAGAGTTCAGTACAATAAACATTTACCGTGCAGAATCTATCACAAGCTAAATGAGGCCATGGGAGTAACATGGAAAGAGCAAACTTGCAGCAGAAAAAAAAAATGTGTAGATTGTAGAATCATTTGTTTTCATGCAGCATAAGGCGATTGGGTATAAAAATATAAGAGAATCCCAAATCATATTTTTTTCCCCCACAATAAGTCTAAAATAAAATACATTATTTCCCCAAATTCTCAACATCTGATGACTTTGCCTTCTCCCGCCTCTATGAGCTATGTATGTGTACGTGTATTGGTGTCTGTCTCCAATTGAGAAATTGCATGTATGAGAAAAATGGATAAACGAAGGTATACAATAGACCTTCAATCTTATTGATTGGAATCAATGTTTTTTGTTCAATGTTAAACCTTGACTTCAGATGAAACCCAAAAGAAAATTTTGACTCCTTGCAGCCGTCTCATTCCTTCTTAATTTATGAAAAATATTATCTAAATGATTAATTCTAAATTATATACACAGAACAAGTTGCATATATCTCATTATAATATAGCATAAAAGAAATATGTCTATATACCTCATGATAATATGACAAGTGCAAGGTACAAGGATCCACAAAGAAATGCAAATGAGATCATTCCCCTGTTAAGTGGGATTCATTAGAAAAGAGGAAGCATAAAGACAAGTAATATTAATAAATAAAAAAATAATGACAAGTGATAACTAATAACTAATAAAACAAGCACAAGTCTATTTATAAAGAATTATATCGATTGTCAATCAAAATCTCGTCTAGAAAAAGAAAAAGAATTAGGTTGTTTTCTCATTGGGTATTTATCATTCTCCACTAAATTTATTCATTTCTGACATTTTTTTAAAACTAAATTTATCAAATTTTGTTATCATTTCATGTTTCGCTTGATCTCGATAAATCAAATAATGCAAATAGCCAACTTTTAAAAAGTTTAAAAATTCAAGAGTCATTTGGAATCATGATACGTTTCTACACGAATACTATATTAAAAAGCATTAATTTAGCACGTTAAACTATATAACATATCAACATGCCACGGTAATTTGATTAGTTTAATTTTAAAATGGGTTAAAATTAAACATTTTTTTTAATAGGCAGAGATAAATACTAGGGCGACACCGTAGAAACCAACAAAATAAATATTTTCATATTTTCAGTTTGTGAACTTGGATATGAAAAAACTCACCAAATTACTCCCCATCCGACCCCATTACAGGGGCAGAGACAAAGTTCTGCAAACTTCTCAGCATCACTCGAATGAACTCTCCGAGATATTAAATCATCATAAATATCTACACAAACAAGTATTTCAATAGTATGACATACACGCCAAAAACAAAAACATATATATAAGAGGTGCTAAAAAAAACATACCATAAATTGAAAACAAACTGTTCATGACGCCTGAAATCAACAAAATCACAGATCAGTTACCGGATCCAAAAAGCAAATTCAGAAATTGCTCTCACAAAACATGCGATAAGGGGCTAACG